>PYAF01001283.1:15134-33347 GCA_007407185.1 Glycine tomentella
GAAATGCTTTTCTTGGAACATTCACTTCGGAATTTCATTGTAGATGTTCAAAATGATGATAGATTTTCAGAGGTTAAGAACCTTAATGAGCTTTCAGTGAAACTTGTTGAGACTCAAAAGCATGTAACTCATTCAAGGGTTTACTTGCTCCTAAAGTTAGCACTGATTCTTCCCGTGACAACGGCAAGTGTGGAGAGAGTATTCTCAAAAATGACTCTAATAAAGAGTAAGTTGCGTAGTACTATGGGAGATCAACTGCTAAATGATTGTTTAGTTACTAATATAGAGAAAGATTTGTTTTTGAAAGTTAACATTGATGACATTGTAAACCGTTTCCAAAATATGAGAACTCGATGGGAACAATTGTAAAAAGTTTAGTTTTTTTTTTTTGAGATTTTTCATGATAAATAAAACTTTGAGTGCATGGTTTATTACATTGTGATAAAAAAAATTATTTTATTATTATTGTATGTTCTTTTCGATGTTCAATGCCCCCCTTGCTCAAAATCCTGGGTCCGCCACTGAGAACAGTGAGATGTACAAGTGCAAAAGAAATGTGGGAGATGCTGGAGATTACTCATGAAGGAACTGAAGAAGTTAGGAGATCAAGGAAGCATGCATTGATCGATGAGTATGAAATGTTCAAGATGAACACCAATGAAAACATTTCTCAACTGCAGACAAGATTCACTCATATTGTCAATCATCTATTGAGTCTTGGGAAGATCTTTGATACTGAAGAATTAAACATCAAGATCTTGAAGTGTCTAACAAGGCCTTGGCAACCAAAGGTGACAGAAATCAAGGAATCCAAAGATCTATCAAAGATGTCCATGGCTGCACTATTTGGTAAGCTACTTGAATATGAGCTTGAAATGTCTCAACTAACTTGTAATGAAGATGCAGAAAAGAAAAACAAAAGCATTGCATTAAAAGATGCAACTTCAAAAGCTGAAAATGAGGAAGAAACAAGTGATGAGGAGGAAGAGGACAACATGAACTTAGTTGTCAGAAAATTCAGCAAGTTCTTGAGGAAAAACAAGAACAAAAGGTTCACTAAAACCAGCAAGAACAACAACAACAACAACAATAACAGCAACAAGAAGATTGACAACAATTTAACATGCTTTGAATGTGGTAAACCTGGCCACATCAAATTTGAATGTTCAATCTACTTGGAAAAGCAACAAGGAGAGAACAAGATGAAGAAGGAAGGGAAATCTAAAAGAGCCTACATAGCTTAGGAAGATAATGAGTCAAGTACCTCAGAATCTTCAACTGAAAATGAAGAAGTCAACATGTGTCTCACTTCCACTATCAATGAAGATGATGATGATTTATCAAGTGATGGAGATGAGGTAAATTCTGAACTTGAACAAGCTATTAATGTTTTCCAAGAAATGCATGAGGAAGCCCAAAAGCTTGCAAAATCCAATAACAAGTTCAAAGGAAATCTTAGATGGCATGTTGCAAAAATAACTGATTTGCAACTTGAAAGAAGAAAATAAAAAACTTGTTTCAAGTTACAATTTGAATGTGTAACACCCTCATATTTCAATAGATATATTTGTGAATTGTTCTTGTGAGATTATTAATGTGCATTTATATTTTACAAAAATAGTTTAAAGGAAATGATCATATTACCCTTGCCTTAAATCAAAAATTATAAAAATGCCCTTGACGTGAAAATGACGAAAATGCCCTGGATATTTTTAAAAAATTACAAACATGTCCCTAGATATTTTAACAAGATATTTTAAGATGAAAATTACATAAATACCCTTGGATGTTTTGAAAATGACAAGAATACCCTTAGATATTTTGGATAGATATTTTATGGTGAAAATGACCATTATGCCCCTAGGATGAATGTTGAAATTACCATAATACCCTTGTAGGCCAAAAATGACCAGATACCTTTAGAGACTCTGGGGAAACCTGATAAAAGGATAAAACACTCTTAGTTAACAGAATATCCAAATAGTTTGTAACAAGAAACTCTAAAATAAAATTTCTAAGAATTTTACAAAATGACAACGTTGAAGCTCTATGTAGAAGGATTTAGGTATTATAAAAATATGGAAAAAAAATGATAAATAGAATCTAGAGAATTTTCTCTTAATTATAGGAGGAATAGACTCCTCTAATAAACTAGTTTAGTAATTTTAATAATCAAAAGTAAAATGGACCAATTAGAATTAAGATAAAAGTAATTTTGTAAGTAAAGCTTAAATAAACACCCTGAATATATTACTTGTGGGTAATTTTTACTAGGATGGAAGTTAGCCTCTAAATAACTTTAGAATTATATTATTCTTAAAGTAGGAAAATTAAAATTAGATTTTACTAAATGCTAGAAACAATTTTATTCATTTCAAAGATAACATAATAAGTAAAGAATGAAGAAAAGCACAAAATTTACAAAAGCTTAGCTACTCCACGTGAAGGAAGGAGAATTAGTGAAGATTTTTCCTAAGGCCTAGCCACTCCACGTGCAAAACAAGAAAGGAGGAGAATTGTTGAGAATCTTCAAGAATAAGGACACTTGTATAGAGAAAAATCAATAGCCATTAAGATTTAGCCACTTGGAAAGCAAGGCCATAATGACCTAGGAGATTTTTGTAGAAAAGGCATTTTAAAACATTATCTTCAACCTTATATAAAGGAGGGGTGGGGACCAAAAAAATCAAGCTTGTTCAAGTAAGTGCACGTGCAAAACTTCTTCACATCCCTTTCATTTTCAAATCCTACATCCCTTTCACCTTTCACTTTCAAAGAATAAAAGTAAAACATAAACCCCACCATCTTGAAGCCTCACGTGGGATCTAAGAGCATTTAGGAGGAAGTTTGTCAATTTTTAAGAGGAAAGACAAGGTATGTATAGGAAAGCTTTATGATAAAGGTAGTTTAAGGGTTGATTGTTTGAATAAGTGACTTGAATCTTTGTGTATTGCGACTTGTCTTTAAGAAATTGTTTGATTTGAATTATAGTTTCATGATTGAGTGCTTTAATAAAGTTTTATGTATTGTTGAATGTTCTATGAATCTTTGAACATGTCCATTATATTGAACTTTATACTAAATTCATGTTGAAAGTTTAAGCACATGAGATATAAATTGAAGATTAATATTGAAAAGTAAATATAAGATAAAAAGAAAATCAATCATACATGTCTCATATGCATATGCCTGGCGGGGGTTAAGTTGTGTTGCCCAGCAGGGGTTAAGCCGTGTTACCTCAAGAGGAGGTGTCAGATAGCTAAAAGAATTGAGACGAGCGTTCAGACAAAAGGTGTCTGAGCTGGGGGGTTAGTGGCAGTGGGAAGATCACCTACCCATGATGATCACATGTAGTGTGGGTGGGAGTCCTTTTGCAACACTGACCTACCCTGACTGATCAATCCAATTCCGTGCCAGAGAGTGGGGATATCTTGAGTATGCTTATGAAAACACCCAATGGATGTACATAAGCTCGTTATTTACAAAAGCAGTGGGGCTATCACTCTCTCTTACGAAATCTTCACTAATTCTTCTTCCTTCACATGGAGTAACTAAGCTTTTGTAAATTTTGTGCTTTTCTTCTTTTGAAGCAGTAGTCAATGTGATATACATAAGCTCGTTCCTTATTCTTTGTGGTTGTAAATCTGTTATTTGATTTATGTAAAGATTGACTTATTGTAAATGGGTTTCTTGCATGATGTCTAGAGATAGTGTTTCTCTAGGGGTTACTGAGTAGTGTTCTCAGTGGGGTTGGTCTCTAAGAATCTAATAGTGTTTTAGATTTCTGAACTTTATCTAGGGTTGATAAAGAGAGGCTTGTAATATCTTGTAAGAACATTAATTTGCAATAGTGGAACTCCATTTTAGTGTTGAGTGGAAGAACTGGATGTAGCTTCATAGTGTTTGAAGTGAACCAGTATAAAAATTGTGGCTGATCTTTATTCTAATCTCTTCATCTTTTAATTGCTTTGGTTGTGAATCAAATTATTTGCACAGAAAGATTTCAGTTGTCTATTGATTTTCTTGATAGAGGAATTTGATTGAATATAAGATTCTTGGTTTCAAAACAATTTTTAAAGTGATAAAGATCCTGTGGAAACTCTTATTGAAAATTTTTAATTACCAAGGTTCAACCAATTCACCCCCCCCTCTTGGTTGTATTGAAGTATTCCTATCATTTTCAATTGGCATCAAGAGCTGGTTCTTGAAAGTTGCTCAAGATCACTTTTTTCTTTTCAAAAAGAAATATGAATACTTCACAAATAACCTTTAAGGAGGGTGCCTCTTTAAACAGACCTCCTATGTTTGAAGGGGAACATTTCAGTTTTTGGAAAAATAGAATGAAGATCTTTATTCAATCAAATGACCCAGGAGCATGGAATGCAATATAGTAAAGGGTCCTTTTATTCCAAAGAAAACTGTTGCAAATGAATTGATTCCCAAAGAATGGGATGAGATGACTGAGGCTGAACAAAGGGCTGCACAATATGAATTTAAAGCTAAAAATATGATCACTTCTGTACTTTCCTCTGATGAATTTTTCAGGACTGTGAGATGTAACAGTGCAAAAGAAATGTGCAGATGCTTGAAATTACTCATGAAGGAACTGAGGAAGTTAGAAGATCAAGGAAGCATGCTTTGATTCATGAGTATGAAATGTTCAAGATGAACACTAATGAGAGCATTTCTCAGCTGCAGACCAGATTTACTCATATTGTAAATCATCTTTTGGGTCTAGGAAAGGTCTTTGACACTGATTTGGTAAAGGTCTTTTACACTTGTTTAAAGGGCTCAATGCAAGGGGACATGATGTCCAAGGTAAAGGGAGTTACTATGAGAATAACTCCAGACATATGAGAGTCTGTAGCAGGGGTAGTTTGTGAGGGGGCAAGGAGATTTGATGAGGAGCCTGATGGGTATAGTGAGATGGACACCTATAGGGAAATGTTACATGATCCTCACATGAGGCTAAGGACTAGATTGGGTACTGGACCTATGAAAACCTGAGGACAGACTCCTCCATTACATCATTACTTACATAATCACTCCTAGGACCACCAACCATGCCCAAGCAACTGATGAGGACCTTCAATTGGTCTATGGGCTGAAGAACAACATACCCATGAATTGGGTACTCATCTTTGAGGAGATAATGCTCAAATCAAAGAGGTTGGTGAACTATCCTTTCCCTTATCCTATCTTCGTCTCAAGGCTTATTGACCACTTCAACATAGATGTTGAAAATGAAGTGGTTCATCATACAAATTCCTCCAACAGTCTGATTAAGGAGAAACATCTCACGAAAATGGGGATGAGAAAAACACCCAATGGATGGGTTATGGCAAATCAACAACAAGCTGCTGCTGCTGATGAAGAACAAATTGCTGCTGACTCAAAAGATGAAGGGCATCAACAGCCTGTCTTCTCAGACTTTGAGTCCTTGATGCTTGAGAAGATGAACAGTATGCTGAAAATTCAAGAGGACTTCAAAGCAGAGACTCATGAAGCCCTTGAAGATATTAGGGAAAGATTAGATTCTATTGAAGCAAACATGAATGACAATGCTTCAGTAGAATTCTAGGATTAAATAGTTTGCTTCTAGTTTGTCTTTTATTTGTTCTATTTGAATTGTTGTTTAAGTTTGTTTAAGTTTCCTACTGTACTTGCTTCCTCTGATTAATTTTAATGACATTTGCATCTTCAGTTCATTATCCACTGTGCTTTTATTAATTTTGTCTTTTAACAAGCCAAATAGGGGGAGAAATGATTAAGGGGGAGTAGTGTAACATATACTCTGTTTGCCTCTGTTTTTTGATTCATTTTTGCCTAAAATTTTAAACTGGATGGATGCTAGAATTTAGGGGGAGTATTGATGTTAAAGGGAAACTAATCAATATGAATGATGTTTAATTGAATGCTTCTTGGATCACAAATGCTTTTAATACTTGTTCTTGGCAAAGTCATTGAAAATTTTATAGGTTTAAAAAGCTTGAAGTTCATCAAACAAATTCTTAGTTAACTCCAAGTCCTATTGCTTAATCAACTTGAAGATTTGGCATGTTTAAAGCCAAAAAGGGGGAGATTATTGATTCAAAAGGAGTCAGTTGAAGATGAACAAAGAATCAAGCTCAGATGTTTTGTGCTTTCAACATGCCTTGAAGCCTTGGAAATCAATTTGTGATTGTTGTAAAGGGAAGAAGCTATCTCTGATGATCCTTTGTGCATATCATTCATATCATTCACTTAGGATTGTTAGATTGTATGTTAATACAAAAGCAATTGATAATTAAGGCAAGTTTAAAACCAAGTTTTTGGAAAAACAAGGTTATGCTATTTTAATCGATTACAGATAGATAGGAATCGATTATTTTGTTCTTTGTGCCTTCTGGAAAACTTTCTAAGAATAATGTAATCGATTACATATTGGACTAATCGATTACCTAGGCTAAAATGAAAATATTAAACTCTCTGTCTTAATCGATTACAGAAGGTTGTAATTGATTATATACTATGTCTGTGTTAAACATGCTTTGCTAATTTAATCAATTACCAGAAACAATAATCGATTACATAGTGTATTTAAAAATGAAGAGCTTCCTGTTTTAATCGATTACGTGACGAAATAATTGATTATTATGTTCATAGCTCAAACCCAGAACAAATCTTAAACATTTTAATTGATTACATTCTTGAAATAATCGATTACATATGCTAAATAATCGATTACAGGAGCGCATATAATCGATTATTTTCAGTTAAAAGTTTGTTATAAATAGAACCCTTTGCTCTGCTGAGTAAAAAACTTGAGAAATTCGAATTCTGAGCATTCATAAGCATTCTTAACATTCTATTAGTGTTTTTTTTGGGTTCACAAAGTTCTTGCCTTCACCAAAAGTCATATGGGTTATTGATTGATTGGGTGAAGCAAAATTTGTTTTCAAAGCTTGAGGAAAGGGATGTTCTAAATCTGTAAATCTATCTTCAACCTGGTGAATCATTCATATGCATATTGTTCATTGGATCATCAGGTGACTTCTTTCCTTAATCTTTGAAGTTGTAAATCTGTTCTTAATTTCTGTAATGATTTGTCTATTGTAAATGGGTTTCTTGCTTGTTAGCTAGAGATAGAGTTTCTCTGGGAGTTTGCTGAGTAGTGTTCTCAGTGGGTTGTCTCTAAGAATATAATAGTGTTTTAGATTTCTGAACTTTATCTAGGGTTGATAAAGAGAGGCTTTGTAATAACTTGTAAGAACAGATATTTGCAATAGTGGAACTCCATTCTAGAGTTGAGTGGAAGAAACAGGATGTAGCTTCATAGTTTTTGAAGTGAACAAGTATAAATTGTGACTAATCTTTATTCTCTTCTCATCATCTCAATATTGTTTTGAATTGTGAATCATATTCTTTGCATAGTAAGCTTTCCATTTGTCTATTGATTTTCTTGACAGAGGAATTGATTGAATATAAAGATTCTTGATTTTAAAAGTTTTTTTAAGTGATAAAGATCCTATGAAAACTCTGATAGTAAATTTTTAAATACCAAGGTTCAACCAATTCACCCCCTCTTGGTTGTATTGAAGTATTCCTATCATTTTCATATTGTAGTCCTCCTCTTTAATTTAGAATTTTCCTAAAAATATCAATCTTGTGATATGATGAATTGTGAATGTATGAAATTTGGATTGTCTGAAGACCTAGGAAATGTGAATCTCAGGCATATGTATTATGTATAGATGTGATATGTGATTGCTTGTGATGTTGTTGATGATATTGAAATTGAGATGTCATTGACGTGATTCATGATGTTGAAATGAGATAATATTGATATGCATGACTAGATAACCTTGCGAGGGTGGGTTTACAAATTTAAGCATCCTAAGAGAGAATGAGATTGTTTAAAATTCCGATCCCTATCTATCCATGGTTAGTGTATCGGTGATGTTGTGTATGTACATGGGGGTGCATGACTGGATAACCTTGCGAGGGTGGCTTTACGAATTTTAAGCATCCCAAGAGAGAAAGAGATTGATTGAAATTCTGGTGCCTAGCTATCCATGGTCATTGAATTGATGGTGCCCATGTTCATACTTCATATTTCATGGATGGAAATAGAATAGTGGCAGTAAGTACGGGGTACTAGGGGGCATCACTCTGTTTGGAACTCCTTTGTGACTCAGGGCTGATCACTATGGGGGGGAGCGACCAGTGCACGACAGGGTGACCTCAACAAGCTACTGCATCATTTTTCTGAGAGAGGCTATTTCCATGAGGATGGTACCACATTGCATGCTAAGTGATGAGTCAGATGCATACATCATTCTAAACATGACTGTTTGAGTTGTGGAATGCATTGGATGATTGTTTTGTTGAATGTGTAATGGAATGATGAGTTTGTTGAGTGTGTATTGGACTGGTGGACTTGTGGTAATGATAGTGATTGTTAATGTTGTTTCCTTTCCAATTGTTGTTATCTGATGCTTGTTGGTTTTATATAATAAACTCACCTTGCATTTGTTGTGCCGTGTGGTTGGTACCTGTGGTGATCGCGAACTTTCGTTCGTGGGAGCAGATGAGCAGCAGTAGGTGACCTTGGAGAGAGATCTTCTTTTTGTTGGAACCGTCAAGCCGACGTGATGACGTTGGATTCCTTTTTGGAGAAAGAGTTGTGTTTTGTTAATCAACTCTCTCTTAGTTAGTATTTGGCTTTTTGTTGATATGTAATTTCAGGTGTATATACACGTAAAGCTACAGGAAGTTTTGATATGTGGATGACGTACTAATTTAATGTATAAGTATAATGTGTTTAAATATGTAATTGTAACATGTGTATGATAATTGTATTATCGCAAAAAATTTACCATCATTTTCATAATCAAATTAATGGAGTTTTCATATTAAAATTGAAGTTGCACGATTAAGAGTTAGTGATATCGTAGCGACGAGACGGGTCGTTACAGGCTACACCTGATATTGTTTATCAACCTTAGTGTATTCAATATCCTGAGATAGAGGTTAGTTATGAGCTAAAATCTGGACTAATCCATTTGCTTCCAAAGTTTCATGGTCTTGCAGGTGAAGATCCACATAAACATCTTAAGGAGTTTCATGTAGTGTATTCCACCATGCGACCACATGACATTCATGACGATTATGTCAAGATGAAGGAATTTTCATTCTCTCTGGATGGTGAGGTCAAGGACTGGTTGTACCTTCAACCAAATCCTATCAACACTTGGACAGATATGAAGAGAAGATTTTTGGAGAAATTCTTCCCTGCATCTAGAACAACATCCATCCGGAAAGAAATTTGTGGTATAAGGCAGCTAGCTGGAGTCACATTATATGAGTATTGGGAGGGATTCAACAAGCTTTGTGCTACCTGTCCTCACCATCAAATCAGTGAGCAATTATTAATCCAGTATTTTTACAAATGCTTGATATTGATGGGTAGGAGTATGATAGATGCAGCCAGTGGAGGCGCTTTGATGGACAAGACTCCTCTTGCTGCAAGACAATTGATTTCTAATATGGCAGCCAATTATCAGCAATTTGGTACTATAGGAGCTGCAACATCCAATGTTGCTGCAAATGAAGTTTATGTTTCAATGGTTGTTGATAACCAGAGGTTGGAGAATAAGCTGACAGAATTGACATCCCTTGTGAAATAACTTGCCATTGGGAAACAATAGAATGTGATGGCAGCCAATCAACCAAGGTTGTGTGGTATCTGCTGTGCACTTGATCATCCAACATAATCATGTCCCACTCTCCAAGAAACAGAACAAGTTACTGAAGTTTTTGTCATACAATCTGGACAACCATTCAGACCTACACAACAATATAATCTTTACTTCAACACTTATAATTCTGGTTGGAGAGATCACCCGAATTTGAGTTATGATCCTGGTCCACAACAACAACAACAACCATTCAGACCTCAATAACAGCAATATCAACCCTCCAACATCAAATATCAACCTTCCCTATTTAGACAACAGCCACAGTTCCAGCAGCCTGCACCTATGTAACGATCTAATATATTTCTAGAAAATTTTTATTAGTTTCTTTTTAAAGAACATATATTAGTAAGAATTCTAAAATGTATAATTTTTATAAGCAAAAACTTTATTCATTAAACGGAACTAATTACTTGTTACATCACATCTGATTATACAATTACAAGATTTTCCATACACCAGCCTAGTTCCTATCTTTATCCCTTCACCATCACCAAATCTAGGGCATCAAGGAACACGATCATTGTTACATCTATAAAAAAAATTAAACAAATCTAGTGAGAAATAAAATTTCTCAGTAGGCAAAACTAAACCACCAAATACATTAGTACGTTAGTAAACCATCAATAAATTCCAACAAAAACTAAACAATAAATAACCATTCAAACAACATGTATGCATGAATTAAATTCCAAGGTGCACATGGCCTCTACATATCGTATTGGATGTAGAAATGTTGTGGCTGTCTTATGCTAGTCATGCATGTCATTTCCATGTATTTGTACTTGGTCGCTACATCTTTTACTGGATGTAGTATCAGATTCTGTTTCGCAAATCTCGTACTGGACTCGGAAACATGAATCAACATATCATCATATCAATCCATCATTTTCATCAATAATACAATCCATGAGAAAATTCATACAACCTCATGGAAAAATTTCCATCCCAACATCATACGTACCAAAATATATGGTTAGGCTACCATACCTTATTCAAGTAAAATCTTACCAACTTATGCATGGCAATTGAATATCCTCAAGCTACAGACAAATCCTGTTAGTAATCTCACTAGTAAACCACAAAATATCTTTCAAATAATTCTTAATTCCAGTTCAACATTTTTGAGACCATGAGACATCCTGTAGAGGAGCATGCTGTCTTTCTTGTTGATATGATTGATGTTGCAGTATATACTGCAGATTTACTTTCTGAATTTTCTGATTTTAATAATTTTGATCTTGGTTCTTGTAATTGTACCTGTGAGGATTATGTTGTTGTGTGTAGTATTTGTTCAAAGATTTCCTCCGCACTTCACTTTGATTGTGTTGCAGATGCAGGTACAGATACAGATCCTGATTCTCCTATCGCCCTTCCCTCAACCACCAATCTTTCCTTGCCTTCCACCATTCAGCCACCTTCCTTGGAGTTAAAGTCACTACTTGAACATCTTAAATATGCATATTTAGATGATGCCCATAAGCTTCCAGCCATCATCTTTAGCAGCCTGTCACTTAAGCATGAAGAGAAGTTGTTGCATGTTTTGAGAGGCCACAAAAAGGTCATTGGATGGACACTTGCTGACCTTCCTGGAATAAATCCTTCCATTTGTATGCATCGGATACTCTTGGTGGTTGATTCTACGCTGGTGAGGCAGCCACAGAGGAGGTTGAATCCCACTATTCTTGATGTGGTGAAGAAAGAAGTGATGAAGTTACTAGCTGCAGGGATCATCTATCCCATTTCAGATAGCACTTGGGTTTCACTTGTCTAAGTGGTCCATAAGAAGTCAGGTATCCCTGTTGTGAAAAACCAGGATAATGAGTTGATTCCTGCTAGAGTAGCCAACAGTTGGCAAGTTTGCATCGACTACAAGAGACTTAACCAGGCAACTCGCAAGGACCATTTCCCTCTCCCCTTCATTGACCAGTTCTAAAGAGGTTGGCAGCTAAATCACATTATTGCTTTCTTAATGGTTTTTCAGGTTACATGCAGATTCATATTGCACTGGAGGACCAACACAAGACCACATTCACCTGTCCATTTGGCACATTTGCCTACACTAGGATGCTGCCATCATAGATAACATTGACTACTGCTTCAAAAGCAGTGGGGCTATCACTCTCTCCTACAAAATCTTCAGTAATTCTCCTTCCTTCACGTGGAGTAGCTAAGCTTTTGTAAATTTTGTGCTTTTCTTCATTCTTTACTTATTATGTTATCTTTGAAATGAATAAAATTGTTTCTAGCATTTAGTAAAATCTAATTTTAATTTTCCTACTTTAAGAATAATATAATTCTAAAGTTATTTAGAGGCTAACTTCCATCCTAGTAAAAATTACCCACAAGTAATATATTTAGGGTGTTTATTTAAGCTTTACTCATATTGCAAATTAATGTTCTTACAAGATATTACAAGCCTCTCTTTATCAACCCTAGATAAAGTTCAAAAATCTAAAACACTATTAGATTCTTAAAGACCAACCCAAACTGAGAACACTACTCAGTAACTCCTAGAGAAACACTATCTCTAGTTATCATGCAAGAAACCCATTTACAATAAGCCAATCTTTACAGAAATCAAATAACAGATTTACATCTACAAAGAATAAGGAACGTATTCACCTGATAATCCAATGAACAAAATGCATATGTATGATTCACCAGGTTGAAAGAATGAATAACAGATTCAATGCATCCCTTTCCTTACTCTTTGAAACTCAATGATGCTTCACTCTTTAAATCAAAAACCCATATGAATTTTTGTGAAGCCAAGACGTTTTTGAACTCAGAAAACTCACTAAAGAAAGCTCATGAATGTTTGTGATTGCCCAGAATTCGAATTTCTCAACTCTTAAAATCACAAAGCAATGGGTTCTATTTATAACAGCTTACTAACTGAAAATAATCGATTAAACACGCTCTTGTAATCGATTATTTCGCATATGTAATCGATTAATTCAAGAGTGTAATCGATTAAAGTGTTTATAATACGTTCTAGGTTTGAGCTATGAACATTATAATCGATTATTCCGACACGTAATCGATTAAATCAGACACTTGTGATTTTCCAAATACACTGAGTAATCGATTACTGAATTTGGTAATCGATTAAGACAGACAGACCAATATTTTCAAATGAACTATGTAATCAATTAAAACGATATGTAATCGATTAAATCAACAGAACATGTTACTCATAGGCATGATATGTAATCGATTACAAAGTTCTGTAATCGATTAAGACAGGAAGTATGTTATTTCAATTTTAGCCTAGGTAATCGATTAATTAGATATGTAATTGATTACATTGTTCTTGGTTTGTTTTTCAGAAGGCACGAAGAACAAAATAATCGATGCCAACATATCTGTAATCGATTAAAACAGGAAAACTTCATTTTTCCAAAAACTTGATTTTAATTTGCCTCAATTATTAATTGCTTTTGTATTGGCCCTCATTCTAACAATCCTAAATGAATGATTATGCATGATATGCACATTGGATTATCAGATAATACATCTTCCCTTTTACATGAATCAAATTGATCTTCAAGCTTCCAAGACACTTTTGAAATGAGGCATGTTGAAAGCACAAAACTCCAAAGTTTGATTCCTTGTCCATCCTTTCATGACTCTTCTTGAATCAACAGTTTTCCAATTTTTAGGCACTTGAACAGGGGTTGTAGCTTTTGTTTCAACACTTGATTCATCTTCTTTAGTCAAGGATTTGTCTAATTGAATGAATTCTTCCATCTGACCTGCATCTACATCATTCTCTTTTTCCTCCTTAGAGGGATTAGTTTCATCACAAATCACATGTACAGATTCTTCCATGTACATAGTTCTTTTATTGAATACTCTATAAGTCTTGCTATGTAATGAATATCCAAGGAAAATTGCTTTAACTGCCTTAGCATAAAATTTTCCAAGTGATTCTTTCCCATTGTTCAATACAAAACACTTGCTACCAAATACTCTTAAATGAGAAATGTTGGGCTTTCTACCTTTGTATAGCTCATAAGGAGTTTTCTTTAAAATAGGCCTTATAAGTAATCTATTCAAAGTGTAGCATACAGTGCTTACAGCATCAGCCCAAAAATATTTAGGCAAATTTGACTCATTAAGAAGTGTTCTAGCTCCTTCCTCAAGAGATCTATTTTTCCTCTCCACAACACCATTTTGTTGAGGTGTTCTTGGAGCTGAAAAATTGTGATTAATCCCATTCTCTTCATAGAATTTATCAAAATGTTCATTTTGGAATTCAACACCATGATCACTTCTTATAGAGACAATCTTACAACCTTTCTCATTTTGAGTAAGCTTAGCCATTTTTCTAAATGCAAGGAAAGCATTACTTTTGGATTTCAAAAACAGAGTCCAAGTGTATCTAGAGTAATCATCCACAATTACAAGTCAATAATAATTGCCACCTAAACTCATTGTTCTAGAAGGACCAAACAAATCAATGTGAAGAAGTTCAAGTGGTCTAGAGGTGGAAACAATGTTTTTACTTTGAAAAGAGTTCTTTGTTTGTTTCCCCTTTTGACAAGCATCACAAAGTTTGTCCTTCTCAAACTTGAGTTTGGGTAACTCAATTACTAAATCTTTTCTTATGAGCTTGTTCATATGATGCATGTTTATGTGACTTGCTCTTCTATGCCATAGCCAAGAATCATCAACCTTGCTTATGAGACAAGAAGTTTTATGAAAGAGTGCATGATCAATTGAAAGTACATATATGTTACCTTTCCTTTTACCTATATGCAGAACTTCATCACTTTTTCCATCAGAAATTATGCAGCATTCTTTGTTGAAATTAACTTTGAAGCCTTTGTCACACACCTGACTAATGCTCAATAAGTTGTGCTTTAAACCATCTACATACAGAACATTTTTTATCTTTGTTTTAAAGTTGTCTCCAATATTTCCTTCTCCAATAATTTTCCCTTTATTGTTATCTCCATAGGTGACATATTGATAGAGTGCTTTTAGTTGAATATTTTTCTATCCTTCTTAGCTTATTTGACCTCTCTTGGACCTTTATTTTCCTATTCTAATTCAGTTTTGGCCTAGGCAAGTAAGTGGGCTTAATTGCTAATTGTTGCGTATTTTCTGATTTTTGGCTCACTTGACGTATCTGACTTGTGCAGGACCTATACGGTGCTACCAATCTCCAAATGGAGCATTCTAAGAGTCCCTAGAAAGATAACAAAAAGATCTACAAGTTTACTACAAATAGCCCAAGGCTAATTCTGTCATTTAGAGGGTCAGTTTTAGCTTTGAAGTTAGCGCCTCTGCACTTGTAATTTTGGACTGTGAATTTGACTTTCATGGTTGTAAATAGAAAATAATTAGATTGTTGGGCTTGTTTGTGACCCATTTTATTTTTAGAACTCAGTCACTACATATATTAGTGACTTTAGTGAAACTTGGACACCACTATTTACATTTCAATAAACAAGTTTTATTTTTCTTTCCTTTAGTTTTTAGATCAAAACCCTTGCTCTCATTTTCTCTCTACTGTTCTTCATTGTTCTTCATTTTCGTTTTTCTGTTCTTCCATTTTCGTGCACTCAATCCATGGGGCTTTCACTGATGATGATCATGGAAGGCTAAATCCTCAATCAATCCAAGAATCCAACCCAAGCACAAGGAGAATTTGAGTTCTGGTTTAGTATTTCGAATCCTATGTGAATGTTCATCTTCTTCTTCAATTGCTATTCTGTTTTTCATGATTATGAATACGTTTAGGATTGAAAGCGGATTAGGTTATGGATTCATGCCTAATTTCGAATATTAATCACAAAATAATTGGATGATATTTCAATTAGGGTTGTGGTTTCAATTAAATTAGGGGTTAATTCGATTGAACAACTTCTAATGAGATTGAATGAATGTTCATGATAGGATAAATTTTTGAGAATGATGATGATTCGAATTGCTTGATTTGGTGAATTGGATTGATGCTTCTCTAATCTGTTTACTCACTTGTTGATAATCTTGTTAATTTCTGTGTTGCTCTTTAATTTTAGTTTACGTTTTTGCAAATTTTACTTACGCGCACAAATTGTTTGATAAAATTCCCCCTTATTGTTATTCTTAAATTGAAGCTAGAACCATATTGGTTGTGTCTCTGAGTCGACCTAGGTTAGCTTTGTGCTACAGAAATAACTTAGTAAAATTGTTTTGGTGCGTGTCGACAACGTGTTTATCACATATCCTCCTTCCTTAAGTGTTAGATTTGTAAGTAGGGACATGTCTCCTGTCATGTGTCTAGAGCATCCACTGTCAAGGTACCAAGTTGAGGATCTAGCTCTTAGACACACCTGCAAAAATCAAATCAGAATTTAAGGGAAGGTACCCAATTGAAGTTGGGTCCATAGGGGTTAGCATTTTTCTTTCTTTTAGGAATCCAAATGCAATCACCATTAGGCACATAGAATCTCCTAGCATAGCATTTAAATGATGTGTGCCCCTTTTCCATACAATAGTTGCAAGTGACAGATTTTGAAGGTTTTCCAAATCCAGAACTTTGGTTAATCCTTCAGTTCTTATGCCACTTTAGATTCTTCTGTTTTGGAGGTACAAAAACTGTTTTTCCAAATGATTTTGGGCCATGTTTATACCCCAAACCAGAAGTATCTCCAGCATACTTTTGCACACTCAACATTTCAGCCAAGTTGCATTTTCCTTTCTAAAACTTTCTCAAGAGATCAATTAAGTCACTATTTTTGGCTAAAAGCAACATATACTTTTCTCCTTGACTTTGTTTGTAATCATCAAAATCCTTTTGAAGTATGTTATACTTATCAACATTGCTAGAGGAAGAAGCACACACACATCCATTCAATTTGTAACTTGAAATAAGTTTTTCATTTTCTTCTTTCATGTTGCAAATCTCATCTTGCAATTCAGTTATTTTAGCAATATGCCATCTAAGATTTCCTCTGAGCTTGTTATTGGATTTTGCAAGCTTTTGGGCTTCCTCATGCATTTCTTGAAAATCATGAATAGCTTGATCAAGTTCAGAATTTACCTCATCTCCATCACTTAGCAAATCATCATCATCTTCATTGATGGTGGAGGTGAGACACATATTAGCTTATTCATGTTCAATAGAAGATTCTGAAGTGGTTGATTCATTATCTTCCCATGCTATGTAAGCTCTTTTGGCTTTCCCTTACTTTTTCATCTTGCTCTCTCCTTGTTGTTTTCTCAAATAGATTGAACACTCAGATTTGATATGGTCTGGCTTGCCACATTCAAAGCATGTAAAATTGTTGTCAATCTTCTTGTTGATGTTGTTGTTGCTATTGTTGTTCTTGCTGGCTTTGTTGAACTTTTTGTTTTTGTTCTTTTTCAGAAACTTGCTGAATTTTCTGACAACTAAGTTCACATTTTCTTCATCATCCTCATCACTAGCTTCCTCTTATTTTTCAGCTTTCAATGCAATGTGTAACATCCCAAAATTTAGGGAATTACAGACAATTACTAAGAGAAAAATGTTAATGAAAGGCAGTAGAAAAATTTAGGACAAAATGACAAGAACGCCCCTAAACAATTTCAGAAATGACGTTTATGTCCCTAGGGTGAAAATGACAATTTTGCCCTGAACAATTTTGGAAATGACCAATGTATCCCTAGATATTTTAGTAAGATATTTACTAGGAGAAATTACCAAAATATCCTTAGACAATTTCGAGAATGACAGTTAGGTCCCTGAGGCCATAAATGACCAAAATACCCCTGAATATTTTATTAATGACCAAATTGCCCTAGGAAGTCCAGTAAGCATTTTAAGAAAGAAATGTTATAAATATCCTTAGATGTTTTGAAAATGACCAAAGATACCCTTAGAATAACAATTACAGAGATATCGTGAACATTTTTTGAAAATGAAGATTTTGCCCCTAGAGTGAGTAGTGAAATTACCAAAATACCCCTAGGTCAAAACTGACCAAGATGACCTTAGAAATTAATAGGAACCTGAGCATAGGATAAAATACTCTTAGATAACAACTTATTAGCAAGGTTGAGGGCAGATAACCCTAAAATAGAATTTCTACGAATTTTGAAAGATAGGTTGAAAATAGCTTAATCTAGACAACCTCAGGTATCAGAAAATTATAAGAAGAGGATGGACATAATCTATAGAGTTTTTCTCTTAATTGTGGAAGGAAAAGGTTTCTTCAATGAGTTAGTTTAGTAATTTTAATAATTCAAGGCAACATGGACCAATAAGAAATTAGAATTTTGCTATTATAGGTAATAAAGGATAATTGGATTTATTTGGATTTCTAAATTAAGCCTTGACCGAATGATGCAAGATCAATGGAGAAAAACGTTAAGAAACTTCAAGAATGGACACATGGATGGTTAAGAGGCTAGGATACATGCCATTGGTCCATTTGTAAAGTAAGGTAATAATGAATTAAGAAGATTTTTTTCTAAATACATTTCCTCTTGACTCCTTTGG
>PYAF01001283.1:33447-54265 GCA_007407185.1 Glycine tomentella
ATGCATCTTATGCATCACATAGTTGGGTATACGTAGGATGATCTGTATATTGTATAAGTTGTGTGGTCTTTTTATGATTAAGATTTTATCTATCTGTGCTTATATATATGTGTATTATTCAAACTATGTTTGTCATAAACTTACCCGAGTTGTGTCTGTGGTTGACACCTGTGATGACCCCAATTCATTTGGGCGAGCATAGGAATAGGAAACATGAACTGTAGATGAAGGATGTTGAAGAAGTTGTGATGAACTATTTGCTGTAATTTGTAATTTCATATGGCATGTAATTTGTAATAGACAGTTTGTATATTATTTTGGAAAACTGACTTTGGACTGTATCATGGACTGTATTCTTATTATATGAACCGTGGTGAGGAAAATCGTTTATGCTATTTACGAATCATAAAATTAGCAAGGCAAAAAGAATTTTCGTGAAAAATTTACTACTAAGATTATTTTAATACAAAAAGGACACGAGTTTTTAATTAAAATCAATCAAGCACGAGAGAGTCACGAGAGGCGTTACACAATGCTTCTGTTTTTCTTTTCTGCATCTTCACTACATGTTAGTTGAGACATTTCAAGTTCATATTCAAGACACTTACCAAACAATGCAGCCATAGAGATCTTTGATAAATCCTTAGACTCCTTGATTGTTGTCACCTTTGGTTGCCAAGGTCTTGTCAAACACTTCAATATCTTAATGTTCAATTCTTCTGTGTCAAAGACCTTTCCAAGACCCCAAAGATGATTTACAATATGAGTAAATCTGGTCTGCAACTGAGAAATGCTTTCATTGGTGTTCATCTTGAACATTTCGTACTCATGGATCAAAGCATGGTTCCTTGATCTTCTAACTTCCTCAGTTCCTTCATGAGTTATTTCCAGCATCTCCCACATTTCTTTAGCACTGTTACATCTCACAGTCCTGAAAAATTCATCAGAGGAAAGTGTTTAGAGGTGGTCATATTTTTGGCTTTAAAATAATACTGTGCAGCCCTTTGTTCAGCTTCAGTCATTTCATCCCACTCTTTGGGAATCAATTCATTTGCAACAGTTTTCTTTGGAATAAAAGGACCTTTCACTATTGCATTCCATGCTCCTGGGTCATTTGATTGAATAAATATTTTCATTCTATTTTTCCAAAAACTGAAGTGTTCTCCTTCAAACATAGGAGGTCTATTTAAAGAAGCACCCTCCTGAAAGGTTATTTGTGAAGTATTCATTTTTCTTTTTGAAAAGAAAAGGGTGATCTTGAGTAACTTTCAAGAACCAGCTCTGATACCAATTGAAAATGATAGGAATACTTCAATACAACCAAGAGGGGGGTGAATTGGTTGAACCTTGGTATTTAAAAATTTACTATCAGAGTTTCCACAAGATCTTTATCACTTAAAAAAAACTTTTAAAATCAAGAATCTTTATATTCAATCAAATTCCTCTGTCAAGAAAATAAATAGACAAATGGAAAGCTTACTATGCAAAGAATATGATTCACAATTCAAAGCAATATTGAGATGATGAGAAAAGAATAAAGATCAGTCACAATTTATACTGGTTCACTTCAAAAACTATGAAGCTACATCCAGTTTCTTCCACTCAACTCTAGAATGGAATTCCACTATTGCAAATATCTGTTCTTACAAGTTATTACAAAGCCTCTCTTTATCAACCCTAGATAAAGTTCAGAAATCTAAAACACTATTAGATTCTTAGAGACAACCCACTGAGAACACTACTCAGCAAACCCCCAGAGAAACTCTATCTCTAGCTAACAAGCAAGAAACCCATTTACAATAGATAAATCATTACAAAAATTAAAAACAGATTTACAACTTCAAAGATTAAGGAAAGAAGTCACATGATGATCCAATGAACAATATGCATATGAATGATTCACCAGGTTGAAGAAAGATTTACATATTTAGAACATCCCTTTTCTCAAGCTTTGAAAACAAATTTTGCTTCGCCCAATCAATCAATAACCCATATGATTTTTGGTGAAGGCAAGAACTTTGTGAACCCAAAAAAACACTAATAGAATGTTAAGAACGCTTATGAATGCTCAGAATTCGAATTTCTCAAGTTTTTTACTCAGCAGAGCAAAGGGTTCTATTTATAACAGACTTCTAACTGAAAATAATCGATTATATACGCTTCTGTAATCGATTATTTAGCATATGTAATCGATTATTTCAAGAATGTAATCGACTAAAATGTTTAAGATTTGTTCTGGGTTTGAGCTATGAACATAATAATCGATTATTCTGTCACATAATCGATTAAAACAGGAAGCTCTTCATTTTTAAATACACTATGTAATCGATTACTGTTTCTGGTAATCGATTAAATCAGCAAAGCATGTTTGACACAGACATAGTATATAATCGATTACAACCGTCTGTAATCGATTAAGATAGAGAGTTTAATATTTTCATTTTAGTCTAGGTAATTGATTAATCTGATATGTAATCGATTACATTGTTCTTAGAAAGTTTTCCAGAAGGCACAAAGAACAAAATAATCGATTCCTATCTATCTATCTGTAATCAATTAAAACAGCATAACCTTGTTTTTCCAAAAACTTGGTTTTAAACTTGCCTTAATTATCAATTGCTTTGTATTAACATACAATCTAACAATCCTAGGTGAATGATATGAATAATTCACGCTGGATCATCAAAGATAGCTTCTTCCCTTTACAACAATCACAAATTGATTTCCAAGGCTTCAAGGCATGTTGAAAGCACAAAACATCTGAGCTCAATTCTTTGTTCATCTTCAAGTGACTCCTTTTGAATCAACACAATATATAAAACACACTCTTATGCCCATTACAGAAATTAGTAAAGAATTAAATAGGAGAGCGCATTATAAAATTTTGGACAGAGTCTCCTCTGTAATTAAGACTTTTTCCAAAAATCCAATCATTACAACAACAATATCATTTACACTTATATCAATCAACAAGCCAATTCATCGCATCCCATTAGTTAAAAACACATTTTTTCTTGAAAACGAGCACACATAGGAACAAACACACATCAATCATAATACATCGCATCCCATTAGTTAAAAACGTAGTTTTCTTAAAAATCAGCACACAGCAGGGACAGACAGTTATCGTCATAGTTGGATTCTCTGGCCCCCAACTATGGTATCAAAACTATAAATAAATAATAAACTCCCCTTACCTATCCAGGGGTTCTTCTTGTTACAGCCTAGCGGTGTTGTTTCGTGATCCTTCTAACACGCGTGCTTGTCTGAATGCAAGACTCTATATACCAAATTGAAGATAACTTAGTATAGATTTCAAGGACATACTTAACATTAACATTCGGGGTCAAATACCCACTCAAATTTAAAAAGAGGCTAAAATGATATTTTGGGAGTCCACATCAAAAGACATCATTTTGAAATTTCGATCACACCAATGTGACCAGCATTCAACAAGGATCACAGAAATGACATCAGTTTCATAAAAAATAGACTTTTACAACATCTCATTTTCAAAGGGGTTTTTCAAAGGAAGTGTAAAATTCCCAACAACAGTATCCAGAACACGAGAGACACTAATAGAAGCTTAAACTAGTTAGGAGAAGACAAAAGAAACCAAGGTTACCTCAAGGAAACTAAGAAATGAGGATTGGGAGCTCTGTTCTCTACCGAAACTTTGAGAAGAGTTTCGAAGATTTCGCTTCGATTAAAGTGTTCATCTCCGTGCGGTGGTCTCGTGGCAAGCCACGACAATCCGTGGTGGTCACCGGAGGTCTTAGGTGGTGGAGGGTGATGGAGGGAGGTTGGGGAAGGGTTGTGGGAGGATAAAACCTCCATTTCTGTGACTTGGAAGCTTTAAAACATATTCTGCACCGCCTCCACTTGCCCAGGCGACCAAAAATTTCCTGTACAACTCGCCTGGGCCGGCTGCCAAAATTCTAGAATTTCTGCTTCAGTGAAAAATTAATTTCTCACGTTACAAACATTATTTTAATAATCCCGACAATCAAAAGTTACATATATGGGTTAGGAAGCTTGATCTAATATTTGAAGACGATCCAACGGTTAACCAATCTAGAATGATGATTTTACTAAAACAGATTTTTGGGTTAAATTCAGAATCACTCAATTAGAACGCAATTCAAACAAACTCCTCATAACTTGACATCTACACCAAGCAATTGCACATGAATAATTCACATAACATTTCAACTACTCTCAAATAATCAAATAACACAAGAAATACATTAAACATCTATTTTCAGTTATCGAAATTTCAGGGTGGTACATAGCCAATTCCTTAAGAGTTAGATTGTTGTCAACCATTGTATCAACAACAATTTCAAAATCAGAATGTTCGAAATCGGAAACAGAAGATTCAGAAATAAAATGCTCAGAATACACTATACTCAGAACTTTTTTAATCTATATTTATCTATATCTATTTTATTCTATCTATATCTATCTTCTATCTATTATTTAGAAACAAATTTTTGAATTTTTAATTTTTGAAATATTTTTTTATTTATATCTATCTTATTCTATCCATACCTATTTTCTATCTATATTCTAGAAACAAATTTTTTAATTTTTGATTTTTTTTGTAGACAGATAGAATTATACTATACTAATATCAATGGTACCTATACTATTATCTAATTATGAGTGGATTAAAGTTGGCACACAATGAACCATGTCCCAGGCAACGGCGCAAGTTTTGATAACGACTGTCAAATCGCTACAAAACAATTAAACTACGTTAATTTTGTAGCACAGGATTAACCTAGGTTGAATAAGAGACACAATCAATTTGGTTCCAACTTCAATTCGCTAATAAACAATAGGGAGATTTTAATCGAACAACTTGTAGGGAGTGAATAAAAATCACAGAAACACAAACAAGAATTGAAGAAAATGCAAAAACTAACAGAATTGATAAAAGATGTTGTAAAACAGATTCAAGAATATCAATCCAATTCACCAAACCAAGCAATACAAATTATCATAGTTCTCATATAATGATCATATTATCAAGGTTCATTCAATATCATTAGAAGCAGTTCAATCGAATTAACTCCGAAATCAATTGAAATCACAAATCAGATTGAAATATCATCCAAACAATATATGATTAAAATTCAAAATTAGGAAATAAATCTATAACCTAATTTGTTTTCAATCCTAAACATATTCATAATAATGAAAGCCGAAAAGAGGATTGAAGAAGAAGATGAGTATTTAGAAATTAGAATACCAAACCAGAACTCAAATTCTCCTTGCTTGGACTGGATCCTTAGATTGATTAATTATTTAGCCTTCCATGATCATCATCAATGCAAGAGCCACGAAATTTGTATGAGAAAAACAAAAGAACAGAGATGAAAGGAAGAAGAAAAATAAAGAACAATGAAGAACAGTTGAGAGAAAATGAGAGAAAAGATTTTAATTCTGAAAACTTCTAAGAGAAACTACAAATTTTGTTTGTGCTTAAAAAATAAAGTGTGTCTCTTCTGCTGGTTTCAGAAGAGCTATTTGAAGAATGAAATAGGAATCAAGCTTTGCTTTTGAGCTTTCAACATGCATTGGATGTCTTGAAGAATGATTTGTGTTAAATGTGTAAGAAAGAAGTGTCATACCCTAATTTTGTCCGGGTAAATAAAAAATGAATGACAAAAAAGAGAGAAAATAAAAAAAATATAACAATAAAATAAAAATAAAAAAAAAGAAAGAAGATGAAGATAGCAAAGAGGAAAAAAAATCGCATCAAATAGCAAAAGGGATACAAAAAGGGCCATAACGCCCATTAGGTTAAGAAAACCTATCTATAAAGCAAAAAAAGGCAACAGAGGATAGGGAATTAATTTTGGCACAACCGCACGGATCCCGGAGAAAGAAATTGAGCCAATCGGGGGTCGACATTTGGCGCTAGAGTCAGAAAAGGGAGAGGGGTCCTGAGGTACCTCCCATTCTCTCTTCTCTTCCTTTCTTCCTTTCCATCTTATCCTTTACGTTTTTTTTCTTCCTTTCCTTCTCTTTTGTTTCTTTTTTCTTGTTCCCTTTGGTGGTTTATTGTTTGATTTCGGTCAGTTTAGACTCTACTGGGAGTTTATTGTAGCTTTTCATCTCCTCCATTGTGTTTGTCCTTTGATTTTCGTGAGTTTTGCATTTTCTTTCTTTTTCTTCTTTTGCTTTTTCATTTTTTTGGTGTTTTCCGGTCACCACCGCTGCGTGCCGCCACCACCACCGCAACCTGCCACCACCGACCACCCGCCCTCCACCGGCCTCCATGGTGGTGGCCTAGGAAGTTGGGAAACCATCAAGGAGGGTGAAAACCCTATTTCCCGCAGCTTTTCGCGCCGCTGCTGCAGAGGAAGTGAAAAAACAGGTTGGGCCGAGTCACCCTAACCCAGTCCATTAAAAAAATTTGTTTTTTGCACCACACTATTTTATGAGTTCACCCCCCTTTTTTGTTTTTTCTGGGCCTAGCCCAACAAAAAAAATATTTAACTTACTCGTTGCACCCTCATATTCAATAAGTACATCCATCTTAGTACTTGGGCCTAACCAATACTATTACGAATTTCGTAATGCTTTTTGCACCTGTCTTTTAATAAATGCACACTTGCTTGCAGTTGGGCTTGGCCCATTTTGAGGCAATACATGTGATACTGTTCACACCACCATATTCATGACTGCACACCCCTATATATTACTGTTTGCACCACTTTTTTCATAATTGCACACCCCTTAGCAGTTGGGCCTAGCCCACTTTGGGGTAGTACATATAATGCTATTTACATCCCATATTCATAAATGCACCTATATCTGCTGGGCCTAGCCCATTTGTGTGATTTAATATGCACTACTGATTGTACCCCCTTTTGTCCTGTATACACCCCTAATTACTAAGTGTACGTGGATCGATTTGTGGAAATCATGTTGGGTCTCCGACTTGCTTGATTTCATAAAGTTTACCGCAAAACCAAAAACTTTTCAAAAAAAGCTAAAAATACTCAAATGAAAGACCACTCAATTCTTCTTTTTCTCAAGAAAATCTACATATTACTCGAGATTGCTTCAAGGTCCAATACCTTAGGCGATTCTCCCCGCTTTTTCTTCAAACTCAAGGTCGTTTCAAGGTCCAACGCCTTAACGACTCTTTTTCACGCAATTAAAATAAATCTTTCAAAAAAGATAAAATCAATCCAATTAATTTTTTTTTTTAAAAAAAAAACAAAGAATTACGTAAGTCTGATTTCCTCATTGCACCTAGGGATACGTAGGAGCAAGGGCAAATCCCTTGTCGACCTAAAAAACAAAAAAAAATATCAAATCTTCTCTTTTCTTAAAAATAAAATTTGATTTTCTTTTCTAAATAAACAAAAATAAAACAAGCATAATTCATGTTCTTAAGGGAAGATAAATAATTTAAAAAGTCACTTTATTTGTCACATACTCGATTAAAGGCTACAGTCTTCGTGACGGATGCGTGGGGTGCTAACACCTTCCCCGTGCGTAAACGACTCCCGAATCCTTTGTTCTCTAAAATCATAGATCATGACTTATCTTTTGGTTTTTCCGACGTTTTCCTTAAATAAACATTGGTGCGACTCCCATCTAGTTTTCCCACTTTTTGGGACAAGAAGCAATTCTGCTGATCCAAGTGCATTGCAGTCATATCATTCAATAATTCAATTAACCTGAGTAATAAAATTCACAAGGCTTTGGTAAAATGATCCATTTAAGTCAAAGGTTTTTGGAAAAATGAATTTGTACTGATTTAATCGATTACGTTGAGGAGATAATCTATTGTTTTGTTCTTAGTTCGTTCTGGAAAACTTTTCAAGAACAATGTAATCGATTACCTATCGGATTAATCGATTGTTTGACCTTTGCTTTCACTAACACTGCCTTGATGAACACTTTAATCGATTACCAACAGGTAGTAATCGATTACATTGCCATACATTATTTTAAGCCGTGCTGGAAGAATCAATTACCAAAGTATAGTAATCGATTACACAGGCTAATATGAAAATAACATCTTCCTGTCATAATCGATTACATCATATACATATGCACATTAGTTTTTGATACATTAATCGATTACCAAATATAGTAATCGATTACATAGTTCAATATGATTTCTAAAGCTTCCTGGTTTAATCGATTACCAGAATCGATAATCGATTACATAGTGTATTTCAAGTTTATGAAGCTTCCTGTCTTAATCGATTACAAGACGGAATAATCGATTATTTTGTTCGTTGCTCATGTCCAGATTCTTGTAGAACACTTTAATCGATTACAAGGTTGATTTAATCGATTACATAAGTGAAATAATCGATTATTAGGCGCGTTTAATCAATTACTGACAGTTACAAAAGTTTGTTATAAATAGAACCTTGGCTCAGCTTTTTTGTAATTTGATCAATTCGTATTCTAAGCACACATAAGATTTCTAAACACGTTATAAGTAATTTTTCTGGGTTCTATGAGTTCTTGCTTTCACTAAAACACTTATGGGTTTTTGAGTGATTCTTCCAAGCAAGAAGTTTCTTTCAAAGGTTAAGGAAGGAGATGTTCTGAGATTGATTTTTATCTTTCAACCTGGTTTGTTCATTCATGTGCATATCATTCACTGGATCATCAGATGTTTTCTTTCCTTAACTGATTGGTTGTAATTTTGTTTACAATTTGTGTTGTATTGACTATTGTAATTTTGATTCTTAAAGCTTGGGACTAGAGAAGGGTTCTCTAGCTTAAAGATCAGAGTAGTGTTCTCTGGATCTTTCTCCTTAGATTTCTAATAGGGTTATAGATTTCTGTTCTTTGTCTAGGGTTGATAAAGGGGATATTCTTGTAAAAGCTTGTAAGAATATTTTTATAATAGTGGAACTCTAACCTAGTGTTGGTTGGAAGAACTGGATGTAGCTTCATGATTTGAAGTGAACCAGTATAAATTGTGTGTGTTCTTAATTCTCTTCTCATCTTATTATTTGTCTTTTATTCTTTGAATCATATTCATTGCACGACAAGTTTGGTTTTGATTTATTGAATTCTTGGACTGAGCTATTTGATTGAGTAAGAGATTTCTTGGTTTTAAAAAGTGATAAAGATCCTGAAAACTCTGATTTGGAATTGATTTTAAAAATATCAAGGTTCAACCAATTCACCCCCCTCTTGGTTGTTGTGAAGTATTCCTATTATTTTCAATTGGCATCAAGAGCTGGTTCTTGAGAGATATTCAAGATCACTAGTTTTCTTCAAAAAGAAAAATGAATACCTCACAAATAACCTTCAAGGAAGGTGCTTCTTTAAACAGACCTCCTATGTTTAAAGGAGAACATTTCAATTTTTGGAAAAATAGAATGAAAATCTTTATTCAATCAAATGACCCAGGAGCTTGAAATGCTATAGAAAAGGGTCCTTTCATTCCAAAGAAAACTGTTGCCAATGAATTGATTCCCAAGAATGAAATGAGATGACTGAAGCTGAACAAAAGGCTGCACAATATGATTTCAAAGCCAAAAATATTATCACCTCTGCACTTTCCTCTAATGAATTTTTCAGGATAGTAAGATGTACGAGTGCTAAAGAAATGTGGGAGATGCTAGAAATTACTCATGTAGGAACTGAAGAAGTTAGGAGATCAAGGAAGCATGCTTTGATCCATGAGTATGAGATGTTCAAAATGAACACCAATGAAAGCATTTCTCAATTGCAGACCAGATTCACTCATATTGTTAACCATCTATTGGGTCTTGGGAAGATCTTTGACACAGAAGAATTAAACATAAAGATCTTGAAGTGTCTAACAAGGCCTTGGCAGCCAAAGGTGATAGCAATCAAGGAGTCTAAGGATCTATCAAAGATGTCCATGGCTGCATTGTTTGGTAAGCTACTTGAATATGAGCTTGAAATGTCTCAACTAACATGTATTGAAGATGCAGAAAAGAAAAATAGAAGCATTGCCTTGAAATCTGCAACTTCAAAAGTTGAAAAAGAAGAGGAAACAAGTGATGAGGATGAACAAGACAACATGAACTTAGTTGTCAAAAAGTTCAACAAGTTCCTAAGAAAAAATAAGAACAAGAGGTTTACTAAAGCTAGCAAGAACAACACTAGCAACAACAACAAGATTGACAACAACTTTACATGCTTTAAATGTGGTAAACCTGGCCACATCATATCTGAGTGTTCAATCTGCTTGAAGAAACAACAAGGAGAGAACAAGATGAGGAAAGAAGGAAAAGCTAAAAGAGCCTACATAGCTTGGGAAGATAATGAGTCAACTACCTCAGAATCTTCTACTGAAAATGAAGAAGTCAACATGTGTCTCACTCCACTATTAACGAAGATGATGATGATTCATCAAGTGATAAAGATGAGGTAACTTCTGAACTTGAAGAAGCTATTAGTGCTTTCCAAGAAATGCATGAGGAAGCCCAAAAGCTTGCAAAATTCAATAACAAGCTCAGACGAAATCTTAGATGGCATGTTGCAAAAATAACTGAATTGCAAACTGAGATTTGCAACTTGAAAGAAGAAAATGAAAAACTTGTTTCAAGTTACAATTTGAATGGATGTGTGTGTGCCTCTTCCTCTAGAAATGTTGATAAGTATAACTTGCTTCAAAAGGATTTTGATGATTATAAACAAAGTCAAGGAGAAAAGTACATGTTACTTTTATCCATAAATAGTGATTTAATTGATCTCTTAAGAAAGCTTTACAAAGGAAAATGCAACTTGGCTGAAATGTTGAGCATGCAAAAGTATGTTGGAGATACTTCTGGTTTGGGGTACAGGCATGGCTCAAAATCAATTGGAAAAACAATATTTGTGCCTCCAAAACAAAAGAATCAAAAGTGGCATAAAAAATCAAGGATCAATCAAAGTACTGCATTTAGAAAACCATCAAAATCTGTTATTTGCAACTATTGTATGGAAAAGGGGCACACATCATACAAATGCTATGCTAGGAGATTCTATGTGCCAAATGGAGATTGCATTTGGATTCCAAAAAGAAAGAAAAATGTTAACTGTTAGGATTTTTTACGGCAAGCGCACCGTGTTATCGTTGCAAGTTTACAAAATTTATAAAGTTCGTCTCCACAGGGATTTGTGTTTACTTTGGCTAGTTTAAATCTTTACCAGTTTAGTAGTATATGTACAGATGATAAAAACGAAGATTCATTTGTGATATTGTAAAACAAAGATAAAATTACGGAAGTAAATATAGAAGTGAATAAACGAGTTCGAGTCAAGGAAACATAGGATTGGATTTCGTCTTACTTATCCCTTCGATTAATTCTACCTATGCATTCTTTTTCTATTCTTATTGACGCACACTTTTAAGTAACTTTAATTCGATTCCTCATAATTAAGTCCTAAGGATATTTTACTAAATATCGATTCCTCACATATTTAATTAAATACCCAAGCATTAAGATCATATTCACGTGTTTAATGCGTTCAAAACGTTATGCCCTATTCCTAGCAACGTAATGTAATGAGTAAATTCATTAAGTTCAAACCCTAAGATTACTTTCCAGTCTCACTTAGGATTTAAGTTCGTGATACTACTGATAAAGTAGAATCAAGCATTAAGCGCCGAATGAAATTACCAACAAGAAATAGAATGATGCATAAATAGAAATTAAAAGAGCACAGGGATAAGAAGAGTACGTCCAATCCATAGAGAGTTTAGGCGTTCATCGGAAGAACCTCCTCAAGAGAATGACTGAAGTATCTTGTCATCGATCCTCTTTTCGGCAGAGTCTCCACTACAAAACCTCACTTTCTCACTTCCCTAACTCTCTACTATAACCTAAGAAGAAAAATAAGCATAAACTATTGATAGAGTGCTTTTAGTTGAGTATTTTTCTATCCTTCTTAGCTTATTTGACCTCTCTTGGACCTTTATTTTCCTATTCTAATTCAGTTTTTGGCTTAGGCAAGTAAGTGGACATAATTGCTAATTGTTGCGTATTTTCGGATTTTTTGCTCACTTGATGTATCTGACTTGTGCAGGACCTATAGGGTGCTACCAATCTCCGAATGGAGCGTTCTAGGAGTCCCTGGAAAGATAACAAAAAGATATACAAGTTTGATAGAAATAGCCCGAGGCCAATTTTGTCATCTAGAGGGTCATTTTAAGCTTTGAAGTTAGCGCCTCTGCACTTGTAATTTTGGGCTGCGAATTTGACTTTCATGGTTGTAAATAACAAATAATTAGATTGTTGGGTTTGTTTGTGGCCCATTTAATTTTTCAGAACTCAGTCACTATATTTATTAGTGACTTTAGTGAAACTTGGAGAGCACTTTTACATTCAATAAAAAAAGTTTTTACTTTTCTTTCTTTTAGTTTTTAGGATCAAACTCTTGTTCTTTATTTTCTCTCATTTGTTCTTCATTGTTCTTCATCTTCTTCATTTTTATCTTGCTATCCTTTTATTTTACTGCACTCATTTCATGGGGCTTTCCTTGGTGATCATCATGGAAGGCTAAATCACTAATCAATCCAAGGATCTAACTCAAGCAAGAGAAGAATTGGAGTTCTGGTTCGGTATTTCGAATTCTACTTGAATGTTCACCTTCTTCTTCAATTTCTATTATGTTTTCTGATTATGAATGCATTTAGGATTGAAAGTGAATTAGGATTATGGATTCATGTCTTAATTTCAAATGATAATCACAAGATTAATTGAATGATAGTTCAGTTAGGGTTGTGGTTTCAATTAATTTAGGAGTAGGATCGATTGAACTGCTTCTATTAAGATTGAATGAATGTTCATGATAGAATCAACTTATGAGAATGATGATGATTCGAATTACTTGGGTTAGTGAATTGGATTGATGCTTTCTCATCTGTTTTACTTTATTCCTTGATAATCTTGTTAATTTTTGCATTGTTCTTTAATTTTAGTTTGTGTTCTTGCATGTTTTACTTTACGCATACCAACTGTTTGACAAAATCCCCCCTTATTATTACCAATGATTTGAAGCTAGAACCATATTGATTGTGTCTCTGAGTCGACTAGGTTAGCTCTGTGCTACAGAAGTAGCTTAGTAAAATTGTTTTTTATGCTTCTCGACAAAGCAAATATCAACTATGAACAAGGAGCTCAAGATGAGGGAGAAGAATCAATGCTTGCTCCAAAATCCGTCCACTATTTATAGGTTTTGTGGACCTGGCTGCTTTGGTCGCCCAGGCGAGCCATTCCTTCATATTCTGGCCGCCTGGGCGAGCTAATCCCATCTTTTCGTTACTTGTGACTCGCCTGGGCGAGTGAATTGTGCATTGCATGGCCGCCTGGGCAAGCTTATAGCTTAGTGTTGAATTCTGGGCCTGAAATGCTTGTTGCACCTCCCTTGCTTGCTATGTTAGCCCTCCTTGCTTGTTTTGATTATCCGAAAGCCTTGGAAATCCACGGAATCTATCAAAATATAAAACATGATTGAATTAATCTTCCGAAATAACTTTAAAACAAGTACTAGATGCTATTTAACTAGGTTTAGGGGAATTTATAAGCTAAGTTAATGAAATCAAAAAGATAAGTGCCAATATTTAAAACATGAATTTTACTGAAATGTGGCACTTATCACACCCCCAACCTAGAATCTTGCTTGTCCTCAAGCAAAGTAACTAACAGTAAAATAAATAGGAGTATAAAAGATGAACATGCTTTGTAAAGAATCAACTTTCTAGAGTGATCAGAACATATTTTCAAAAATAGTCAACCTTGAGAATTGAAACAAAACATAGAGTTCACAAATTCAAGTGAGATTAAGATCAATTCACATTTCATTTCTAAAGAACATCAGAGGAAACATGTGATTGATTCAAATAGAGGAAAACCTCTCAATACTGTTTAATTCTCCCACAGGTAAGTGTTTATTCTCAAATCCATCACTGATATATCATAGATTAATTTTGCAATTCATTTCCCATTAAATCAAAGTACATACTTATCATGGATCTTTAGGGCTTTTAGGGTTGGGCCTGGCTAAAAAGGAATCTTGATTTTTCTGGATATTCAAAAAATACATTGAGAATAGGAGAGCAAATAAAGATAAAACTTTTGAATCATCACTTCCTATTTTTCTTTTCCAAGATATCCATGTTTTTATCAATCTTTTTCTTCACCCAACTTTGTATCATTTAAACAAGAATTTTTGTTTCCTTTATTTTTTTCTTTTTCTTTTCTTTTTTCTTTCTTTTTCTTCTTTCTTTTCTTTCACATGAATAGCATATAGCCACATTTAAAAAATCTTTTTCATCACATGAGCTACCCAAAAGGTTTCCATTTAACAAAATATTCCCTTTTTGCTCTTCTAACCTTAGGTTAAGGTAGGGAAATTCCTATCCTAGGTTAGGCTTTCAACAAAAATATCAAATGTTTGGCTCAAAAGGGTTTGCAAAGGATAAATCATTTAAGTATGTTGGGATAGCTTTTTGGCCAGTGGCTTAAAAAGATGTTTAATAAGAAAGAAGGCCTAAATCATATCCATGCATCATATGTTATGACAATTAGAAATTTATGCAAAATCAACTATAGATTTTATCAGTGAGGTCACTCAATATAATTTATGTGGTTGCATATACTCACTTGGGCTCAAGGTTTGTTTTCATGTTCAAATCAAATCAATGTTTTGAAAGATGTTCTTTATCAATTCCTTGTAAAAAGACTTGCTTTCATTTGATATTTTGAAAACCCCTTCCTTTGTTTTTCATTCTCAAAGTTTCCAAAAATCATTTTATGGTGTTCTGATCAAAATCAAAAACAACTTTCAAAATATTTATCTGTTGATTCTTTTCAAAACACGACATATCAGTTAAGCCCCAAAAACATTTATACTGGCATATTTAATAAAACAAAAAGTTTTTAACATGTGTATTTTCAAAAAGAGAGAAACCTCTGTATGCAAGTAAAAAGAAGCAAACATAGTAAAATAGACAAAGTACTGAATTAAAACTACAAAGCAGTAAAGAAATTTAAATGTCACTGATTTTTGAAGATCGTGGCTGAGAAGCTCGATGTCCTTCATTCAGATAATCCATAGGATCTGCCACGTTCTTTTCCTTCACATGTTTTGCTTTTTCCTAACAAAATGGACCTGCAGCCAAGTTCTTAACAAAACAGATGATATTTTCAAAAAGATAAGATATAAACAAAAATAAAATAAATAAATAAAAACAAAATTTAAAAACACTGGGTTGCCTCCCAGGAGCGCTTCTTTTACGTCGTTTTAGCTGGACGAGTGTGCTATGGCTTTGACTCCCAGCATTTGATCAATGAGTTATTGATTTCTAAGTCTTCCGCATCCATTCTAAAACATTCTTTTATATTTGTGGGATGCTCTATGTCTTCAAAAACTTTGAACTGAATTTCATCATTGTGCACTCTGACAGTGAGCTTTCCTTCATCAACATCAATTAAAACTTTGGCAGTTTTCATAAATGGTCTGCCAAGAATTAATGGAACTTCACTGTCTCCATCCATATCCATGACTACAAAGTCGACTGGGAAGAAGAATTTGTCGACTTTCACCAACACATCTTCAATGACGCCATAAGGATGCTTAATAGATCTGTCAGCTAATTGCAGAGTCAAACTAGTAGGTTTGATTATAACCTCTCCTATCCTCTTAACCATGGATAATGGTATAAGATTGATGCTTGCACCTAAGTCAAGAAGAGATTTTCCCACAGATAAGTTTCCAATAGTTACAGGAATTGTAAAACTACCTGGATCTCTTGATTTTTCTGGGATGGTCTTTTGGATGATGGCACTGCATCCTGCATCCAGCTCGATTGTCTCCTCGTCGGTGTATCTTCTTTTCTTGGTGAGGAGGTCTTTCATGAATTTGGCATATGTTGGCATTTGCTCCAATGCTTCAACAAAAGGAATATTTATCTGAAGTTGCTTGAAGATGTCAAGAAAACGTTTGTATTGTCTTTCCTTTGTTTTCTTGGATGGAGCGTGCAGATATGGCATACTTTGGACTGATGGTGGGATCAAAACAGCTTTGCCTTTATCACTTCTTTTCTTTTTATCATCACTTGTTATTTTTCTCTCAATTTTTTCATTTATTTCTTCCTCATCCTCTTCTTTTTCTTTTGCTATATCATTTCCTTCATTTTTCTTTTCTTCTTTTTCTTTCCTACCAACCACAATTCCCCTTCTTGTGATAATGGCGTTACATTGCTCTTTAGGGTTGACTTTGGGTATTTGCTGAGAAAGATCCACCTCCATGCTCAGCTACTTGTTTTGCAAGCTGCCCTATTTGTACTTCTAAATTTTTAATAGAAGCCTCATTATTCTTTTGGTTGCTGATGGACATTTGCACGAACTGAGTAAGAGTATCTTCCAGTTTTGTCAATCTGCCAGACTGATCTTGTTGTGGCATATTTCTATTTGAAGAACCTGGAAAAGAATTAGAAGAACTTGCAAAAGAATTGTTAGGAAGACCTGCAAAAGGAGGGTTAGTGGGAACATTATAAGCATTATTTTGCCTCCAATTATAAGGTTGATTAGAACCTGGACCACTGTAATGACCTTGGTAATTCCCTTGAGGTCTTGATTGATTTTGCATATAGTGAGCTTCCTCTTTTTGTAGACAATCACCATGTACTGAACAATGGCCATTCTGATGGCCTCCTCCACAGAAGTCACATCTCAAGATTTGAACTTGGTGTGTTGTATGAGATTTCTGTGATCCTCCATGCTGAATTTGAGGAAGTTGGCCTATTTGCTTTGTTAAAGCCTCTATTTGTTGAGTCAAGAGCATATTTTGAGCTAAGATGGCATTTTGAGTGTCGAGCTCTAGTACTCCTTTCCTCTGAATTGGTGATCTATCATGGTGAGTTGATAATCACTTGCTGCTATGGAATCAATGATCACTATGGCTTCTTCGGGGCTTTTAGACATCATGGTTCCTCCAACTGAAGCGTCAAGGATCATCTTGGTCTGAGGCCTCAAACCACTATAAAAGATGTGTAATTGTGCGGCATCATCAAAATTGTGGTTTGGGCATCTCTTTAGTAGTGACTTGAATCTTTCCCATGTCTCACACAGGGTTCATCTGCACCTTGAGAGAAAGTGGCAATAGCTAACTTTGCACTGATAAATCTTGAGGGAGGGAAGAATCTGGCGATGAATTTCTCCTCCAAATCGTCCCATGTGCTTATACTTTTGTTCTGTTGTGATTGAAGCCAAGTTTTAGCTTTACCTGTCAAAGAAAAAGGAAAAGCTCTAAGGTAAACAACTTCAACATCTTCGTCCTGTGAAATATGGGAACACTTCACACTTAACCAAGAGGGGGGTGAATTGGTTAGTCTTGGTAATTTAAAACTTTTTGAATAATTAAAAAAAAAACAGAGTATCAAAAATTAGAGTTTTTGCCCTTTAGGATCTTTATCACAAATACAACCAAGAACCTTTATCCAAGATCAATCCAACACTTGTAATGCTTCAAGAAACAAGATGTAAAACAGAATACACCAAGAAAATAATCAAACATGCAGAATAAGAATGAACACACAAAATTTATACTGGTTCACCTCAAACACTATGAGGCTACATCCAGTTTTCTTCTACTCAATACTAGAGTAGAGTTCCACTATTGCAAATAATGTTGTTACAAGCAAATACAAGCTTCTCTTTATCAACCCTAGATAAAGTTCAGAGATCTAAAACCCTATTAGACCCTTAGAAGTCACACCCACACTGAGAACACTACTCAGTTGTCCTTAGAGAAACACTATCTCTAATCTTGCAAGAAAGAGTAAGGAAAGAATTCACCTGATGATCCAAGAATGATATGCAAAGGAATGAAAATACCAGGTTGAATGCAGTAACAATATGCAGAACAACTTTTCCTTAAACTTTGTGAAGGATTGCCTTGCTTCACTAAATCCTAATGACCCATATAAGAATCAATGGAAGCAAGAACCTAAGAACCCAGAAGAAAACCTTTGTGAGTGCTTAGAAAGCTTTTAGAATGCTCAGTAATCGAAAATTCAAGTTCTACTTCATTATTTATCAGAAAAGGCATGGGTTCTATTTATACTAAATTCTGTAACCGAAATAATCGATTAAAAACGCTCCTGTAATCGATTGTTTAGAATTTGTAATCGATTACATACGCTCCTGTAATCGATTAAACCATTCATAGCAAGATCTGGGTTACAACAACGGGTCATTTAATCGATTATCCCGACGTGTAATCGATTACTCCAGAAGTCCTCTAAAACCATATTGTACTGAGTAATCGATTACAATAATCGATAATCAATTAAAGCAGAGTAAGTAAAAAATCATGTTTAAGTAATATAATCGAAGTTCCCTCAGAATGCTTGTTAGATTCTTGCTTCTTTTTCTTTCTATTTTTCCTTTTGGTTTTGAAAATTTCTGGATCAAACTAAGGTTTATCTGTAGAAGACTTACCTCGCATAAAGTGAAAGGACAAAAACTACAAGATTCTGTTAAGCACCGAGGTTTAATAACAAGAAAATTTATATACAAAACAAGAAAATAAAGAACAAGAAAAAAATCTACTAAACTAATATTTTAAACAACTAAGTAAACGAATCAAATCCCCGGCAAAGGCGCTAGAAACATGTTAGGATATTTTACGGCAAGCGCACCGTGTTATCGTTGCAAGTTTACAAAATTTATAAAGTTCGTCTCCACAGGGATTTGTGTTTACTTTGGCTAGTTTAAATCTTTACCAGTTTATTAGTATATGTACAGATGATAAAAGCGAAGATTCATTTGTGATATTGTAAAACAAAATAAAATTACGGAAGTAAATACAGAAGTAAATAAACGAGTTCGAGTTAAGGAAACATATGATTGGATTTCATCTTACTTATCCCTTCGATTAATTCTACCTATGCATTATTTTTTTATTCTTATTGACACACACGTTTAAGTAACTTTAATTCGATTCCTTGCAATTAAGTCCTAAGGATATTTTACTAAATATTGATCCCTCGCATATTTAATTAAATACCCAAGCATTAAGATCATATTCACGTGTTTAACAAGATCAAAACGTTATGCCCTATTCCTAGCAACGTAACGTAATGAGTAAATTCATTCAGTTCAAACCCTAAGATTACTTTCCAGTCTCACTTAGGATTTAAGTTCGTGATACTAGTGATCAAGTAGAATCAAGCATTAAGCGCCGAATGAAATTACCAACAAGAAATAGAATGATGCATAAATAGAAATTAAAAGAGCACAGGGATAAGAAGAGTACGTCCAATCCTTAGAGAGTTTAGGTGTTCATCGGAAGAACCTCCTCAAGAGAATGATTGAAGTATCTTGTCATCGATCCTCTTTTCGGCAGAGTCTCCACTACAAAACCTCACTTTCTCACTTCCCTAACTCTCTACTATAACCTAAGAAGAAAAATAAGCATAAACTATGAACAAGGAGCTCAAGATGAGGGAGAAGAATCAATGCTTGCTCCAAAATCCGTCCACTATTTATAGGTTTTGTGGACCTAGCTGCTTTGGTCGCCCAGGCAAGCCATTCCTTCATATTCTGGCTGCCTGGGCGAGTTAATCCCATCTTTTCGTTACTTGTGACTCGCCTGGGCGAGTGAATTGTGCATTGCATGGCCGCCTGGGCGAGCTTATAGCTTAGTGTTGAAGAAAGCTTTGGGCCATGTCAGTTTCTGGGCCTGAACTGCTTGTTGCACCTCCCTTGCTTGCTATGTTAGCCCTCCTTGCTTGTTTTGATTATCCGAAAGCCTTGGAAATCCACGGAATCTATCAAAATATAAAACATGATTGGATTAATCTTCCGAAATAACTTTAAAACAAGTACTAGATGCTATTTAACTAGGTTTAGGGAAATTTATAAGCTAAGTTAATGAAATCAAAAAGATAAGTGACAATATTTAAAACATGAATTTTACTGAAATGTGGCACTTATCACTAACCCCTATGGACCCAACCTTAATTGGGTACCTTCCCTTGCATATTGATTTGATTTTTGCAGGTATGTCTAAGAGATAAATCCTCAAAATGGTACCTTGACAGTGGATGCTCCAGACATATGACGGGAGACATGTCCATGCTTACAAACTTAACACTTAGAGATGGAGGATATGTCAGCTATGGGGATAATAATAAAGGCAAGATTATTGGAGAAGGAAACATTGGAGATAGCTTCAAAACAAAGATCAAGAATGTTCTTTATGTTGAAGGAGAATCGAAATGAGACATTCAAGTGTAAAACTGTCAAACCCAGAATGCATCATAAACACTTTAATCGATTACATTCTTGAATTAATTGATTACATTTGCGAAATAATCGATTACAGGAGCGTGTTTAATCGATTATTTTCAGTTAGAAAGCTGTTATAAATAGAACCTATTGCCCTGTGATTTTAAGAGTTGAGAAATTCATATTCTGGGCAATCACAAACATTCATGAGCTTTCATTAGTGAGTTTTGTTAGTTCTAAAACATCTTTCTTGGCTTCATCAAAATTCATATGGGTTTTTGATTTGAAGAGTGAAGCATAATTGAGTTTCAAAGAGTAAGGAAAGGGAAGCATTGAATCTGTTATTCTTTCTTTCAACCTGGTGAATCATACATATGCATCTTGTTCATTGGGTTATCAGGTGAATTCGTTCCTTATTCTTCGTGGTTGTAAATTTGTTATTTGATTTATGTAAAGATTGGCTTATTGTAAATGGGTTTCTTGCATGATGTCTAGAGATAGTGTTTCTCTAGGGGTTGCTGAGTAGTGTTCTCAGTGGGGTTGGTCTCTAAGAATCTAATAGTGTTTTAGATTTT
>PYAF01001283.1:77094-96176 GCA_007407185.1 Glycine tomentella
GCGTGGGTTGGCAGAAAAATTTCCATTTCTGGGCCACTCCCCACGCCCCAGGCGTGGACTCCACGCCCCAGGCGTGGCTTTCCAGAGAAAATTTCATTTCTGAGCTGGTTCCCACGCCCCAGGCGTGGACCCCCACGCCCCAAGCGTGGAACCTCAGAAAACCCAAAAACAAGGCTTGAAACGCATGGTTATAACATTTCCTCCGTCAATTTTAGCCATAAATCAACTTTATTATTTATAATGCACTGTTTTGGATAAAGATAGGTGAATAGTTTTAACACAAAATTTAGCAACTAGTTAATGCATTTCTTTCCACCTGTTACTGTATGATCCACAACTATAGATATTCCTCACTAATCACTATCATAAAACACCACGAACTTTTTTGGTAAATGTGTAGCATAACACTCCAATCCCAATTCTTTACGCACTGTATAATATTTGAACAATTCTTTACACTAAAATATTGAAAGTTACATAAGCACTCCAACATTCTCATAATAATAAAAGGAAAGTAGAGAATAGAGACTCGTTTATTGAGTTTTAACTCGACATTTAAAGCTCTATGTACAGTACAGCTGCTGCATTTATATGTTTTCAAAAAAATAGTAGTGCTAGGCTACTAGCGAAATATGAAAAGCACTAATCGTGATACTGATAAAAGAAAAGTTTAACTTTAATAAACACTAAGAATTTATGTATTGTCAGTGTCATTTTTTTATTTATTATCAATTAGTCACATACTTATCATATACAATTATGATAAACTTATCATACACAATTATTATAATTAGATGACAATGTGTATATATAGCTTGTTTATTCAAACACTAAATGATACATGAAATTTATTTTACTGAATAAATGCAGTGTGCATTATATCATTTACTGAATAAATTCACAACTGAAACCGGTACTAGTATGAGATCGCGACCTTTCCTTATTTCTGCTTTGATATTGATAACCTTGTTGTTGCAACTTGTGACATAAAACCCTCTACATCCAGGTCTTATTTTCTTTTGTGTTATTAGTTTTGTTTGATTTATTTTAATAGTTTAATATATGTTTGATCGTTTTAAAAATTTGTTGGTGACTTAGTTCATGAATGTGCAGATTGGTGATTACTTATTCTATTGGTTATTGTGAATCTGGATATCATCTCGGCTTGGCTAGGTGTTTTGGGACATAAATACTTTTGTTTGTTTTTGTGATTATGTAATTGTACTTGGATGTGACTACTCTGTTGGTTATTGTGGATGTTGGATATCATCTCATCTTTGTTAAGTATTTTGGGATAGATAAATACTCTTGTGTATTTTTGTGATTGTGACTTCCTTGGAAAATGGACCTTTCTCCCCTTCATCCCTCATATAGAGAACAGTTTAATTAGTCCGTGTTTATCAATTTTCAATGTATGTTCCAATGTTTCAAAATTAGTAGAACTTTTTTTTTAAGTAAGACAATTACTTTATTACATAGATTAGTTCCTTGAACTTGTAGAAAGCTTAGACAATTAACTTAGATAGAATTGATATTCATTTTATCTAGATAACTAAATAATAATAATAATAATAATAATAAGAAGAAGAAGAAGAAGAAGAAGAAGAAGAAGAATTTGGAAACGTAAAGCATTCCAATAGATAATGGGCAGCATGATTTTTTTTATTAGGTGACATGTGCCTACGGTTAAAGCCTATAAGTGCAAGTTAATGGTTTGTATCTACAATTTTTCAATGGTAGGTATAAGTTAATGACTTTTACCTACGGTTGGAAGTTGTAGGTATAAGTTAATGTTTTTACCTACAATTAGATGTTGCAGATATAAGTTAATGACTTTTACCTACGCACATTGTGAATTGTAGGCATAGTATATAGTGACAATCAAAAGTAATTGTAGATGAACAAAAATCCGTAGGTAAAACCTATAGTTACATACTATTAGCAGCCAGTATATGCCTCCTCAAAGTTGACGGAAGAAATGTTCGTAGGACAAAGTATATCATACATTTACCTACATATTTTTTACTAGTGACAATTTTTGTCCGTAGGTATAGGTCATTTTTCTTGTAGTGATGATCTATTACCTAATCCTAATTAGTTTGGGTTAAAAGTGGTGTCGATGTTGATGTTGATGTTGAATCGTAAAAAAAAAATAGCTGTTATAAAATTGGATCTGATTGTAACAAGTGTCTTTTTGCCAACAAAGATATTTTTCTGTTTCTTTCCACAAGTTAAGGAACAGTTTGGAGAACGAAATATATATTGTTTTTTGTCCAATTAAATTAAATATGAATTGAGGAAAAAAAATAATTACACTTCTTTGTAGTTATCATATTTTGAATAACAAATCTTAATATTTGAAAAGAATCATACTAATTAATTAAAAATATTATACTACTACTTATATTAAACCTTTAATTTAATACAGATTTATCTTTAATGTCGAGAATATGCCCAAGTGCATATTATATACTACTTGTACTTTTCAATGACAGATTTAATTGTACTTATTCTTAGCAAAAGTAGTAATAATTAAATAACACTTTAATTTAGTACAGGTTTATGTTTAATGCCAAGAATATGCCGCAGTGCATATTATGCCTGGTATATATTTAATTTGCCAACCTATTTTCTTCGCCAAATCATGTTGTTCCTGGGAACAAAATTGATACTTGATATAACAAAAAACATATCTAGAGTTCCAAGAATAGATACGACTTCAATTTCATTGGTTATGGTCGAGGTATCGTAGCTGGCATTCAGATTTTAAATAACTTTTCAACAAAAAAGGTGGGGAGGGGGGATGTCACTTTTCTTTCTTTTCGTGAAAACATTCTTATAGAGGAATATATATCCATTATTCCCACCAAATTACTTTGGTTTATATCTTTTTAGAACTTTTTTTAGGTAGCTTTCACGCCCACTTAATTTAATGGAATTTTTTTCATTGCTCGTTTGAGTAAACATGCTTACCAGTCCTATATTTATCATGAATGGCTAAAACTCATTAATGGCAATACATCTAATAAGAATCAATTGTACCAATGTTATCCAATTCCCCTTTTACGATCATAAAATGATGGAAACTAATTTTTTGTCTTGTAAGATTTACAATTGACTTAAATATAAGTGTCCTGGATTCATATTGTCTCTACTTTTCCTTTTTCTCTTAGAAACCTATGCTGATGGCTTAACTTATATAATATAGGGATAAATCACGGTAGAAACAAAGGAAGAAGAATCTCCAAGCAAAGAAAGAAGCCAAAGAAAAAGAGCCAAAACCTTAAAAACCAAAGAAAACTCCAAGCACCTTCTTCTCTGTAAATATTTTCGTTCTTTATCTTTAAAGAAAATTTGCACTGATGTTTAATTGAAGTTTTATGTATGTTGATAATAATAAGTCAAGATCACCTCCCTTTTTTCAATGTAGTAATTTGTAGTGAGTTTATTTGTATTTGCAGGTAATACTCTGTATATGGAGTTTAAAGAGACATTAAAACAACAAAATTAAATTTTAAAAAAAAATATTTGTTTTATGCAAAAATCGTCATAGTAGTTTAAATTTCTAAGAGAGTATTTTCAACAATCGTCTTAGAAATTGAACTTTATAAGACGGTTTTTTGATTAATGGTCTTCAAATCTTCAGTTTTTTTAGATTTTTTTTAAAAAAATACATTCTAAGACAATTTCTAAGAGTACCAATGCAGAAATCAAAATTTTACGATGGTTACAAATCATCGTGGAAAGTGTTGACTTTCCACGACGGCAAATTCAAAGACGGTTCAAAACCGTCATGGAAAGCATAAAATAATCGTCTTAAAAACTTTTTTTATAGTGGTGATTGTTTTTAAGAAAAATAAAGTATCGAATGGGCAATATATTTAATTTCCTTGAAAATTCCTCCTTTTTATTTTATAATATATATATATATATATGCATGGATTTGACTTTTGCAATGTTTATTTATCTTTTATTTTACTATAAATTTGACCCTTCACATGCATGTAAACTAGTACTTGATAGAATTAACAATATTAAAACATATCAATCCATAAAGTCAATTTATGGTGATATAAGGTTGGTCTAGATTGGGAAAGGGTGAAAGGAAAAGAAAGGGAGGAATAGGCACCACGTGAGTGGCCATGTATATTTTGCAGATCTTGGACGATACGATTCTATTTCTAGATTTTTATATTTATGTCAAGGGCGTTGAATGATTTAGATTGTCGTTTAATTGTAGTTATAATTACTTTACCATTTTTTATATAGAAAATATTCAACATACATTTGTGAGGAAAAAGATATGCACTTTAGTCCCTCCAAAAAACTAATCTTTATTTTTTCTATAGTATATATACTAACAATTTTAATTTATTAATCTCCATATTTATTTTCTCTTATATCTTACATTAACCTCAATTTTGGTTCTACATTATTTTTCCATCTCATTACATATTACATCTACCATTTTTTTCTATTATTTCTGACAGAGTCAGCTCTGACGTTTTTTATGTTGTTTGCAGATGGCTGGTTCCTATTTACAGATTCTTCAATGTGCAAGGTCAATAATTTACCCTTTATTTATTTTTTATGATGTATGGTTGAGGCGTTGAATCATTTCGATTGTTGTGTAAATTGTAGTTATAGTTATTTTAATGTTTTATATGAAAAATATTCAAGATATATTTATTTTCTCTTTTATCACTTTTCACCATTTTTTCCTTTCTTATTTTTTTCACCATATCATATATTATATTTCTATTTATATATATATATATATATATATATATATATATATTTGTTCTTTCTATCTCACTTCACCCTATTTAGGGTGTACACTTATCGTTACTTATTTTTATGTTGTGTAAAATTGCAGATAAATATCACTGGTGAATTAATGTGGTCGTGATGCATTTTGCAATTATATAAAGAAACCTTGATAAAGAAGCTATAATTCTAGTTGCAAATTACATAAACATAGAAATTGTCGTTGCATTATGTCCACTACTAAAAAAATGTGTTTTAACATCGTTGTATCTAAGTTGATTTTCAAAAAACTGATGTAGAAAAATAAGCATTGGCATTTATGAATTTAAGTTTAACTTTTTTAAGATGGTTTTATAAAAAATGTCTTTGATAAAAGGTGTTAAGAATGTTTTTTTATAAAACCATCTTTGATTTACAGGTTACCACAATGGTTTCTGGAAAAATCGTCTTTAATTTTAAGGTGACAATGACGGTTTTATATAACCCGTCTTCATAAATTTAAATAAAGAATACAAAATAGAGATGGATCCAAAAGTGTTGGCAAAGGCATTCGTGGAGCACTACTACAACATCTTCGACACCAACCAGAGCGGTTTAGCGAATCTATATCAGGAGGGTTCCATGCAAACCTACGAAGGGCAGAAGATACAGGGCGCTTCCACATCATCTCTAAGCTCACTTCCCTCCCTTTCCAGCAGTACCACCACTCCATCTCCATCATCGACTACTAGCCCTTTGGCATCAACACCGACATGCTTGTCTTTGTCAATGGCAACCTCCAGTTCATCGGCAAACAACTCACTCTCAAATTCAACCACTTACTCTCCCTCTTTGTTAGGGTTTTATTCGCATTCTGATCCGTGATAATTACTTTATTCACGTTTAGATCGGCCTAATTGATGGACTCCTAAACTGAATCAAGTCATGTTTGCCCCGATCTTCCTTACAATGGAATCAATTCTTCAATTGAAAGAAAAACAGAGTATGAATGCTCTGTTTTATGACAGCTTTTTAGGTTTTTGTAATGTAAGAATTGGAACAATGGAAGAAGAATAGAAGTGGATTTGGATTGACACCATGGAATAGGAATTTCAATAAGTCTTGCAAGAATCACCATAATAGCTCAGAAGCTATTGATAAGAAACAAGAAGTTCTTCACTAAGAATAAGGGAGAATAACTCTCAACCTCTCACACACAAAGTGCAATCTAATGTCAGTCAATCAAAAAGTTCTTACAATCTGTTGTGATGTGGTTTATATAGACCACGAATCTACAAGCTAAATGAAATGTAAATGCGTCCTAAATGAAACCCAAACGTAGCTTCCAAGACAAGCTTTCCAAAACAGCTTACTAAAAATAGTGCCTCTGCAGAAGGAACGACTTTAATCGATTATTTTGTAATGGTAATCGATTATTTTGAATCAAATAATCGATTACTAGATCTTGGTAATCGATTATTTTGTTCATATCAGGCCTGGAAGTTAATTCATGAACAAAGTAATCGATTATTTCACCAAATAATCGATTATCATAGGAATTCTCATTTCCTTGTAATCGATTACAAGACGGAATAATCAATTATAACAGAGCTATTTACAGAATCTACACTACTGATGACCATTTAATCGATTACATATGACTCGTAATCGATTCCAACAGAGCTATTTACGAATCTAACATTTATACAAATGTATTTAATTGATTACAAGCTACTCGTAATCGATTACAACAGATAAGCTCAACATTTTGTAGCCTTCTTCATGGTTCTCCAAGAGATATAAGCTGGATTGTATATGATCTTGGAGTGTTTGAGCCCTATCCCTTGTCATTGGTCCTTTAATCAACAAAGGAAGTGCCTCCATGTGTAATTCCAAGTCTCCCTTCACTTGCCTTGGTTTTAGGATTGTATCACTAATCCTATGTTTCACTGTGACGACGGTCTTTGACATTGATGCGCATGCTGGTTTGGACGCGATTGACATTTCTGTGCTTATTCCTTTTGAATTTGGATGCTGATTTTGCTCAGGTGTTTGATTTATTAGCATTTTGATTTGTTCCTATGGAAAACCTAAACTGTTAAGTGATAAACTCTTAGATATGGGATTCCAAAAGTAGATAACTTCTATTATATCTCTCTTGCCTAAGCTTTGGAGAACTGGTATGTTCTTTGCTACTCAAATTGAGGCTATTGAAGAGCTAGCTAAGGCAGGATTGAGGAACCTTGTGAAGGTTGAAGTTCGAGCATGAACAAAATAAGAAAATGGTCCTGCATCATCAAAACAACCAGAATCTTCCAAAACACCTTCTAGACTTCACATTGAGGTAAAACTTATGAGGCATGCACTAATGTTGCAATTTAGAAGTAACTTTTCATGCACAATTATGTTTATATTTTTCTTATATTCATTCTCTCATACCTTGCTTGTCTTTCTATTTTGAAAGGCTTCTCCTTAATACCCCTGCATGGAAAAATGACGAAGGTATAGTTTTGGATGTTTGCATTTTTCAATATTGAAGCATAATATTCTATTAATCAACATTGTTTTCCTTATTTCCCATTATTTTGTCAATGTCTTATTATTGTTTACGTACATGGTTATTTATTTATTTTTCCATATAGTCTGCCAGGGAGAAAGCATTAGCTTCATTTACATCCCTTTCAAATGGAATTCTTCTATGTACGAATGAATGTTGTTGCACGTGGACTTGACATACTGAGTGTAGATTGTATAGTGCAGGTAGCTCTGTGCTTCTGTGACCTTGTAAAATTAAATTTTGAATTATTATCTTTTTTGTAATCTAATAACATTTAGCTATTATAATCATAAAAAATGAGACGAAGATGGATGTGTAGTTATACAAAGATGCATGAATAAGATAAAAAATGAAGATATTAGATGAAAAGTAGTAGTAGTACCAGTGAGTGAAAAGATGAGGGAACATAGATTGAGGTGGTTTGAGTACATAATGAGATGACTCCTGGATGCTCCCATAACAACAAAAGTTTGTTAATAAGAGCTCGACACAAAGAGAGGTAAAGGTAGACTGGAACTTGCTTGGAGAAAGGCAGTTAAACAAGACTTAATGAAGTAAGATATAAATTGGCGGACGGTGTTTCTTAGGACAAAATGAAGAAAAACTATAAACTTGGTGGAGGGTTAGACCCGTTGTTATCTCTATGTTTTATATGATCCCGTTTTAGTCATTTTCCCTTCATTTCCCCCTCTTTCTTTTCCCCTTCTTTTCTTTTATCTTATTATTATTATTATTATTATTATTATTATTATTTTCAACCTCCTTGTAACTATTAGTCGGTTCATCCACTGCAAGAAAAATGATCTATGCCTACAGAGGCTTTTGCCTACAGACACAAATTACTGTATGTAAAAGTCAAAAAATACTTATGCCTACCATTATTTGATGTAGGTAAATTCATTAAAACTAAAGATGACTTCTACCAACAATTACTTTATGTAGGTAGAACTCCAAAAAACTTGTGTCTATAGTCTATTAGTGTAGGTAAAACTTAAAATGATTATTACCTACAAAAAAATTAGTGTAGGAAAAATTCTTAAAAACATATACCTACGACTACAAGATGTAAAAGAAACTTTATAAAACTTATACCTACATTTGGTTGATGTAGGTATAACTTCAAAGTCTTAAACCTACAATTATTGACCAAAATAACTTTGAACTTAAAACTCATTTTGCATGGGAATAATTGGGCAACATATCAAACTTAGAACTCAACCTATTTTGTCACCCTACAATGAATCAAACTTACCCATGTGCACTTTAATAGGCAAAATTTAGAGCCACGTGACAATGAAACAGGTTGATCCATTAACTGTCAATTTAATTGTGCATGATACACAATGACTTCTCTCACACCAGGTATCTTCGTTACCATAAACTTCCTTTTTCTATTTACAGTTCCATCATATATTAAAATTTTGTTCTTTCTTCTTATCATCGTTCTGATTATAACATCCTCAAAATTATATTATGAGTTATATTTATGATTTAATTATTGAAGTAAGATGATAGTTGGATACAAGAAGAATAGGATAATTTTATTTGAACATAAGCTGCCAAAATCTTCCATTTCTGCCACCTGAATTCAAAATTCATTTCTCTCTCAATTCTTATCCAAATTTAGTGTATTTATATGGAATTAAAGATATAGATGTCTACTACAAAATATCAAAATTTCAGAAAAATATAGTTTGTGTACTGCTTGCAGTAATTAAAACATTAAGAGATGTCAGTGTGGAATTTCTCAGCTTGCTGGCAGTTTTGAGGTCTAGATTAAAAATGTTATAGCCAGAGTTTAATAACTCCAAATAAGACATGTGATACCTTGTTAGAAAGCTTAAAAAGTCTAGTTTAACATAATAGAAGATGAGAATTTTTGAACTAGTAGATTGGTACAGAATAAACAATGAGCGAACCTCATCCGGTTAAGTATTTCTAGCCCTTTGGACCTTTTGGATTGGGCACAACTTGTAACTCTTGGATTTTGGCCCAAGGAAATAAAATCTTCAGCCCCAAAAGGATGACAACTCAGAGGTTTCATCAGTCCAAGACCAATCCAGGTGCATATAATCCTTCAATAAAACAAAGAATGCACTTAAACAACAAGCCAAATGCAAAGATTGAAAATATAGGCTGTTGTAAAATATTTTTGCTAAAGTGAAAAAAAATTAATTAAGGCTTTTTGTATGCATGTGGAACAAATTAAACCAAGCAATTGCATTCCCTTGCTCAGCCAAGATCCATGTAGAAGCCAACTGCCCCCAAGTCAATGATTAAAAGAATCAAGATAAGGCTTAAGGTTAAATATCTTCCAATGAAATGATTACCTAGTTAAAACCTAACTAGACTAACTTCTAAAATCAGTTTTAAGCCAACTAAAACCCTTAAAACTGAACCAATTAAAGTAGTATAAATAGCCTTGGCATTCAAAAAATTATGCACGTAAAATTTCAGCTCTAAAATCTATCATACTACCACTTGCTCCTTTGTCAGGCTTTCTATTTTCTACCACCTTTGTATGCTTTAACCGTGCCATCTCTATACCACCTCACCAATCAGCCACTTTCTTTTTCAAGACCTCATTTCTTAGAGTATTTTCTCAAGGAAGACAACCATTTCTTCATTCATTCTCAAGAATCAAACTCACTTGAGGTAGGCTAGGCTTCAATCTTTAGTTAAGAATTTATTTGGGCTAATTTACATGCTTAAATGTACAGATTTATGGCTATTATTTAGGCTGGAATTTCATGTCATTTGAAGGTTATTTTATGATATGGAAATGTTGATTTAAATCATAGGATAGGTGATGATTTATAGGCTGAAATCTTAGTGATGTTTGGGATTATATTTAGTGATATTCGGAAGTGATTTTGATGATATTTGAGTTGTTTTTATTATTTGGACTGCATCCCGGCATCCCAGCTATACCAACCCGGCATCCCAGCTATACCAACCCGACATCCCAGTTATACCAACCCAACATCCCAGTCATAATTTTTTTTTTCAAAAGTTGTTCGATTTTTTTAAAAAAATACAAAATTTGTTATAATTTAACAAATGTTATTTTATTAAATTACTTAATGTTAATGTGCTAAAGGTCCATGCTCAAATCCCGCGGAAAAATAACATTAGACAAATCGACTAATGAGGGAAGAGATAGGAAACTAGGAACTGCATTATGAATTAGAATGAGTATGGACTCGTGAGGGATAGATTATTCTTGGCTAGAAAATCAATTGCCTGATTTGCCTCTCTCTCAAAATGTGATTCCATGAAACAAAGCTTTGCGTTAGGATAGGATTCATGAATTTGATGCATCTGAGCATGGCAGGAGTGAAGATTGATTTTAAAAAAAAAATTAAAAATGAATATTAAGTTATGGTAAAAATAAACTTGTTACAATTTATCTAATTATTGCGATATTGTATTCTAATTTGTATTGATACAAGATTTTAAAAATAGAAGTAAAAGAATAATAAAATACAATTAGAACTATCAAAGCATTCGTGTATTGTACAACATGAATATAATACAATACATTGTATCATCCATGAAAATTGTGGGAATTAAGGATGTTAATAATGTGGTTGCTGATTCACTTAGAATTGGGTCTCTATCTTTTTCATATATCAAAACTTAGGAAGCGTTGTTCTTTTTTTTTTCTTGGGTTAGGAGGAACCAACTAAGCAGGAAGTCTCCAAGTAGAATTAAAAACATGAACACCTAATAGCCCTTAAGATTTTGCAATAAGGATGAAGTTGGGTTTGTTTTTAATGATGAATGAGCCAAAAATTGTAGAATGGTGAAATAAAATTAAGGCTCTTGGTCTGACAACCGTGTGATCATCCCAGACATATGGAAGTGCCTGAGAACGATCATCTACAGCCCAAGATGGGACATCCTCCTAAGAGAAGCTCATTAGGTCGTTAATCATGCTCTAATCACATGGTCACGGATCATCCACCAGACGTAGGTTCCTGTCTACTTAGAACTCAAGGACACAGAGGTACGAGCCTATAGAACAGATCCTGTTCAAGTAAGGTCGTGATCAAATGCCTCATTGTTTAGGTATATAAAGCATAGAGAGTGGCGAAGGAAAAGATAACGCAAAATAAAATATTGTTGGATACTACTTTTGTCGATCTGAGTCATTATTGTGTTTGAGTTGTTCTTTCATTTGTGCACTGGGGGAGGATCTTGTCTATTAATAGAAACTTTACACATTATTAATCCATTGTAATATAATGCATAAATTCTAGAAGTGAAATGATAAATGTAAATTCTATCATTTTATTTGCATGTAATAATTGACGTGGAATGGGAGGTGAGGGTGGAATACTCCCAAACGGTACCATTCTCCCAAATATGGGTGGATATCTTTCAAATATAGAACAAGTATGTGTGGCCTTTTCTTTTTCTTTAGAAATCCTCCAAGTAGCTAGAAATACACAAAGCATGCATTACATCATAGGACAAAACATATAGATACAGTTCCATAGGAAAAAAATTAATTGATTAAACCAGAAATTATTAACCTGATACTGATTGGAAAGTTTCATTATAAATCTTCTATTTATAGGCACCGCAAACTCTAGAGAGGTTAAGGGCCTGTGATTATGTGAGTACTTTATTTTGGGATATCTTTTATAATTAGTGCTTCATTTCATATTGTTTGTTATGATATGATACTATTATGTAGGTTTCCATCATCAGATCATACTTCTTTTATGTCCTTGTGTAGTACGTATTTTTATAATTTGTTAACTTTGAAATTGAAAATCATTGACAATTGTTGGAAATCTGGGAAATGTTGAATTTAAAACAACAAGGTATGTGATTGAATTTGTTGGCTTTTCCTTTTCATCTATCTTGTACAAACTTCATAATATTACCAAATGATATTATTATCCATATTCCATTAGTGTGTTATATCTTCTGATATTGGCTTTCTTTTATTTCCTATTATCATGTTAGTTTATCTTGCTAGCATCGAATCTTTCTCTCTCTTTTTCTTTGAATTAATTTACCAGTTGAAAGAGTAATAAAGAAAATTTTGTTATTTTTCCTTTTCCAGCTATTTTCTTCAACTGCCATGTCCCTCGATGATGTGAAGACATTTATTGTTCTTTACTCATGTCCTTGTATTCTTGTTGACTTAAGTTTTAATTATAAAATTAAAAGATCAAAGACAAAATGTTTTTTTCAAGCTATAGATGTAGCATATAGATGGCTCGAAAGTTGATAGATTTCACAAAATTGCAGCACGGATCTAAGCTAGCAAGCTCTCAGTTCTAATATATGAGATAATGAGTCTTTTTCTTATGTCTTCAATTCTTTTTTGTTCAAACTGGAGAAAACTCAAGAAATTCAATCTCCTATTTCTCTACATTGATATATATATATATATATATATATATATATGTATATATATATAATGGAACCTGAAAATATGAATGGTGGCAAGGCAACTGCACGTAAATAACCTCCAACATTTTACAAGTGACAATTTATTATTCTATATTTTTTTTCTAAAAAGGACATTCTAAGACTGTTCTTTGAAAAATCGTTTTAGAAAATATACATTCTAAGATAATTTTTGGAAAAATCGTTTTAGAATCCACAATTTTTAATTTTCTTAAAAAAACATTCTAAGACTGTTTTTTGAAAAATCGTTTTAGAAAGTTTACAGTCTAAGATGGTTTTTTTTTGCATAAAACCGTCTTAGAATTCTCAATTTTTATCTTTTTTAAAAAAATTAAGACGATTTTCTTACGAACCTTTTAGAAACATCCATTTATTCTTTTTTAAAAGAACAATTTTTAAGACGGTTTTTTTGTAAGAACCGTCTTAGAAACACCTTTTTTTTAATAAAAAAATTCTAAGACAGTTCCAGAACAAAACCATTTTAGAAATAGTACCATTCAAGACGATTGTAAAATCGTCATTAAATGGCTTTTAAAATTGTCGTAAAATGTCATTTTTCGAATAGTGATATAAACACTGAAATTGAAACTTTGTTGGTGATGCTTTTGAAAGAAAAGTGTTTGTGGACTCCTTTGTTATTGGGTGATAGGCGCAATGTGATGACTATATAAATAAGGTTGGATTCTACAAAGTAGAACTAAAAACGGTCCATTATGTTTTATTAATTATACATAAATGATAATTAAAATATAGTTCAAATATCATTTTCTTTTCCTCACATATAAACAATAGGTTGTTTCAAACAAAAAGTCAATAAGACATGTTATTTTTGTTAATCCCGACTTTTCATTTCACCCTCACATCCATCAACAAATAATTGATTTTTTTTCCTATTCTAATTAGGACAATTAAAGTCTTTTTTTTCTTCTTTTATTTACTTACCAAAAACATATTTCCACAGCTACCTTCACCTACTTTATTTTTTTATATATAAATATAAAGATTATGTTTGACAAAACATTTCAATTAGCTTTTAGCTTTTTTTACTAACTAAAAAAATTGTTTAATTGTTTGGTAAACAAACTTTTTTTAGTAATTTTTAGTAGTTTCTAGCATTTTTTGAAATGTTACTTGAAGTAGTGTTTTTTAAAACGCTAGCTTCGAGTTTTTTATATTTTCTTCTATTTTCATCCTCAATTTAATATTCAATTTCCTATTTAGTTTTTTTAAATAAATCATGATTTATTATTTTATGTCATTTTACACTATCAGCTACTTTAACAGTTAGTTTTAGCAAACACTTATAATTTAATAAGCTAGTTTATCAACTTTCTGCTAGTTTTACAGCTTTCAGTTTCCAACTGATTTTTCACCTAGTTTTGTTGAACATAACCATAAATTTTTATTCAACCAAATAACTTTTATTTTCACTATATTTCTCACCTATTTATCATTTTTCTTTTCTTATATATTCACTTTCATTCCCTCTCTTACAATCAAACAAAGGCTGATTGTTTTGGTGGCAACCACTCATTGATTATTGCACTTGGTGTAGTTTACGTAGCACTTGGTTTAGGTTACTATGCATAGAGTATGATTGTATGTTAGTTGTCAAGTTGGCTTACAAAGGATGTCCTTTAAACCCTCCCTACAACACTATTGTTGAAAGAATTCTTCAGTGGAAGAGTTGCTCGTGGCAGCTCCAAATTAATCACATTTATAGAGAAGCGATAGATTGACTAATTTGGCTCAGACATGTGATTAGCTTAATTGGTCTTCATATTTCACTACTAGAAAAAATGCTTTTAACATCAATTATAGGCGCATCATCATCGTAAAAATCCCAAGGCCCCTTTTGGTACCTATTATTCTCCTCGGGCCCCTTCAAGGCGCAATAGAACAAAAGGCTAATTTGGCTCATTTATATAGAAGTGATAGATTGGCTAATTTGGTTCAGTCATGTGATTAGCTTAATTGGTCTTCATATTTCACAACTAGAAAAATGATTTTAACATAAGTTATTTTGGACATTCAACATTGATTTTGAACCGATGTTGAAACGACTGTCATTAAAAATAGGTCATTTTTAATATCGGTTATAAAACCGATGTTGAAATCCACTATACAACATCGGTTCTACCCAAAATTGATGTGGTATAATAGTTTTAGCAAATAGCAAAAAAAAAAACATAAATGACATCAGTTTTGCCAAAACCGATGTTGTATTTTGCATTTTTTAATATTTTTTATTTACTAAATGAACCCAAACCTGCAAATTAAAAACAAAACTAATCCAGGCCAAAACCAAATCAATCCAGGCAGTATATATTATATTCAAATTATTATTGCATGAATACTAATAAATACAATAATGTTTATACATAAATATCATCTATAACCTAAGATTTACATAAGTCTAACATCGGCAAAATAATTTAAACACTACTTAGTGTTTTATCTTTGACTCTTACTAAACATATTTTCCGCTGAATGTGAATTGCCTTTATTGTCTCTAGTTCCAATGGTCTTAGATAAGTAAAATACTGCATCATATAATAAAACATAACTTAATCAGTGTAATTAATAACAACTATAACAAATGAAATTAGTTTTGAAGTAAACAATTATCAATTCTCAATTATTCTTGAAACCTCCTATGATTGTTGTTGACATCCAATGCATGACATAATTGAAAACAGTATGAACACACACAATAACCAAGAGGGGGGTGAATTGGTTTAAACTTGGCCTTTTTAAAAATCTTTAAAGAATCAGAGTTATAAGATCGTATCACAATTAAACCAAGAATGTTCCAACCAATCAAACCACTCAGCTCAAGAAAACAATTCCAAAAACTTAACCTTGTTGAATAAGAAAGATGTCACCACAAAGAATCACAAATTAAGATAGATAGAAGAGATTAAAGAAAGTAATCAACACAAGAATTTATACTGGTTCACTTCTCACCTTTGAGAAGTTACATCTAGTTTCTTCTAACCAAACTTAGTTAGAGTTCCACTATTAACAATATTATTTTTTTTATAAGCTTATTACAAATCACCCTTAATCAAACTTAGACTAAAAACAGAAATCTAATCCTCTTAGACTCTTAGTGATCAAAACATAGAGAATTCTTCTCTACTCTTCCCTCTAGAGAAACCTACTCTAAACAAGCCTTAAGAATTCTATTGTAATAGTTACAAACAACCAAAAATTCTAAAACGAATTTACAAGAAAAGTTAATGGAGAGAGACAACCTGATGATCCAATGGATATAAATGAATAGGTTTGAAATGAAAACACGTTTCAGAGCTTCCTCTCCAAATACTTCATTAATATCTTGCCCAAGAAGAAATCTTTCAATGAAACATAAAGATTTAGAATTTGTGGGACAAGAACTTTAGAACTCAAAATATCCTTTCTCACTTCAAAAGACTTTTGAAAACTTATAAAAATTTCGTAGAGTAATGATCTTTTTTTTTTCAAAAGATCCAACAACTATTTATAATAAACTGTTGTAACTGAATGTAATTGATTAAATCGTCAATATAATCGATTAATTTCACTTATGTAATTGATTAATAACAAATTCAATCGATTAAAGTGTTCTTGAACTTTCTGGAAAAGATATATGAACAAAATAATTGATTAAATCACTATGTAATCAATTAACATAGAAAGTTTTGTTTTCCAAAATGCACCAAGTAATCGATTACCACAAATCGTAATCGATTATCACAGGAAGATATTTTTGTGACTTTGTGAAGTGTAATTGATTACCATATAGCTGCAATTGATTATCACAGGAAGACATTTGTGTGACTTTGTGAAGTGTAATCGATTATCATATAGTTGTAATCGATTAAAGTGTTCATCAAAGTTTAAGTAATAGATTATCATTAGCTAGTAATTGATTTAAGCAGAGAAAATATGTTTTTCCAAAACATAAGCTTTGAACACTTTGGTTTTTCAATGCAATCATGAATACTTTAAAAAAAATTTCACAAAACATATGCCTTTTGTAAAACCATGAATGCAAGCCAATGAATGATGTTTATACAATGCAATGGATCATTAGATGAAACTCTTAGACATCTAAAGATTACATATGCCTTTAATTGAAAGGCATGTAAAAGCCAAAACATTCAAGACTAAGAGCCTCAAAATCTTGATCCTCTTCAAGCTCCCCCTGTATCTAACAGTAATAGTTGCACTCAGTTCTTCCTCTTTGCTTATTAGACTAAATTCAATAAGATGTCTAATGTTATCCCAAGATTAGGGTACAAAGTAATAAAATGTCATTTTGAAGAGATCAAACATTGTTTAAATGACTTACTTTAACTAGGATCCATTTAGCAGTTACCTTGGATTTACTTCTGTGATTATTGTTGAATCCCTTCAAAGCACTGGTAAAGAGAAACATGCATGTATATTGTACAATTAAAATATTGATGTCAAATACTAATGATAAAGTAAATGTGTTACAAATTAGAACTAACATTTTAATCATTCATTTCAAGTAGTTGTCGGACTTATTGTGCAAGGAATAGAACAAGTCAACAACATTGTCCTTAGGACTTATAACCAGCAGTTTCCAATGTCCACTACATTGGAGAACATTAAGTTATTATAATGCATACATTATTTAAATTGATTTGTTTTATTTTACTTACCCGTTCAAGTAGGCTCCTAGGTAGACATCTCTCTGTGAATTCTGCATCTGTTTCTTAATATATTGCAATGCACTATATTATTGTTGATGGTGGAAATTTGAAAATAAGTTTTGAAGACTTACAAAAACCTACAAGATAACTTCACACAATGATTCTAAATAAAAGTATTTTTGAGTTCTTAGGACTTAGAATCACAAGATTCAGAGATGTGAATTATTTTTATTTGAATCAGTAGCTTCTCGCACATCAAGTTGTGAAAAATCAAGTTATTCAAATTTTGTATTAATCTTTGTGGAAAAGACTTTACAAAAATTTGATTTCCAATAACAGATTCAAAGGAATGTAACAATTATGCACCTTTTGATGAAAATTCAGATTTGTATATAAAATATGCAATTTTCGATGAGATATATTCGATTAAGCATTTTTAAAATGATTTCAAAGCAAGAAAATAAATAAAGAGCTATAGAAAGATGAATAATGAAATGTAAAAAGAAAGGGACATAGATAGAAGAAGGAATCATATGAAATGAAGGAGTCATAGGCAAAGCATGAGTCATCAAAATTAGAATTAGAGATCATAAAAGCAATTGCGTTGAAATAAAAGATGGGTTAAACCATACACTTTTCTCAAGGAACCTATAGTCATTTTGTTGTGCATCATGATTGGTGTTACAAAGATTGTGTAAGTGTTTCTGACCAAATAAAATGACTTCATGATATTTTTAGATTTTTTTATTCTAACGACCAAACTATATAATTTCACATGTTTACATTGATTACTAACTCCCTATTTACGATCTTTACATTTGTCTTTGGAGTTTCGAATTTGATAACTACTAAGAACTTCCTTTGGATCCTTTTCCAGTACTTTCTGGGAGATAACTGCTGAAATGTGTCTTTCGAGCGCCTTCTGGGAGATAATCATCGAGAACTAATTCCAAGCTCTTCTCTTATAATTTTCATCAAATTCTCTTACCTTGAAAATGTACTTGATGCTTCGTTTGACAAGATTTTCAAGACCTTCATAGTGGTTCTCAACACTTAGTCATTTTTTACTTCAAAGCTCATCACATCTTGAGGGACATATTTCAAAGAATTTCAATGTTGGGCAATTGTATATCGAAAATACTCTCTTATGCCTTCTTCATGAAATAATTTAATCAAACTTTGCATTAAGTCATTTTTCAATACCTCATCAAAAATACCTTTTTTATAAATTTTATTTAGCACCCTTAACATTTATAAACAATTGGTTTGAAATGAGGTTTTCTTACACGAAATTCATTACCCAATGTTGATTATGAAAAAATCATCTATGTTTTTCGTGATAGCTTTATGATGACTATTAAACTAGATTGAATGCTTTTGAGGTATTCTTTATGCTTATAATATATAATTTACTTTTTTTTCATATGACTATTATTACAATACTAACTGTCATGCTATATTTGCAAGTGTTAATAATAAAAACTTTCATATCTTTCTAGTTAAAATTGCTAAAAAATTTATTTCCAAATTATAAGTATTATTTTGATTTATTGTTAAACATAGATATAATTAGAATTATAATAGTTCTCGAAATAATTTTATCATAGAACTAAATTATAATCTTTTAAAAAAATTAATAGAATGCTATGAAATTGTGGGTGATTACTTAATCGTATTATGAGTTTCTA
>PYAF01001283.1:104464-122273 GCA_007407185.1 Glycine tomentella
TACGTTGTAATGTTAAATATTTTTGGTCAGTCATATTCATACTTAAGATTGTCTCTTACAAATAATATTTCTGTATGTCAAAAAAAAATTAAAATCAACTCAATTTATTTATGATATTATTGGTGAAGTAATTTAAAACCATATTGTATTAAAAATATATTTAATAATTTAATTTTACTTTTTTATTATATATTTATGTATAAAATTTAACATTATTGTATAATGGGTAATCGATAGTTATTTGAGTTCTGCACACATGCTAACAAGACCTTCAAGTTAATCAATTTAATTTTGGATTAATTATGTTTTTAGGTGTTAAATATTTTAAATTTTTATTTTTAATCCTTAAACAATTTTTTATCAAGCTTAATTCCTGACTTTTATTTTTAATCTTTGTCGTTAAATAATATATCATTAACAAATGATGTGATATAAATTTTATTATATTTTATTACATTTAGTCGTGGCTAATTTTAAAATTATCAGAAATTACTTTATTGAAATTAATTAAATAATTTATATTGATTAGAAACCTCCAAAAATTTGAAATTTGATTTTTCTAATTTTCTCCTTTCCTCCATCAATAAATGTAAGCTTAGCTCAAAACCAAATTAGATCCAAAATCAAAATAAATAGTGACACAAATTCATATCAAAATCAAACTCAAAACAAAAATAAAAATAAAAATTAAAGAAAAGTCTTTAGATGTCAACATTCGCTCATAACTCTTCAACCTCAGGTCAAATTAACAATAACTCCATACTCGTGGCTCTCTTTGATTCCCATTACACTAGAGCTCGCTAAACTCATCAAGAAAGTGCTTCTTCTCCAAAAGATAGTAGACGTTCAGCATCCACAACATCACCATCTTCGCGTTGTGAATCCAAAAGCCCTTGACCTCAACTGCTGATCTATCACTGACCTATGCCATCATACTCTCTCCGACCACTACCTGCATTTGACCAACAAACCCTCCGACTAGAGAATCATTGTAACGCCCTGAAATTTCGATAATTGAAAATATATATTTGATGTATTTCTTGTATTATTCAATTACTTTATTAATTTGGATTAGTTGAAATGTTGTGTGAATTATCCTTGTTTAACTACTTGGTGTGGATGGTTATGTGGAATTTGATTGACTTGCATTAAAATTGTGTGATTTTGAGTTTGACCCAAAACCTGTTTCGGTAAAATCACACTTCAGATTGGTAAACCGTTGGATCACCTTCAGATTTTAAAGGTAGGCTTCTAACCCACATATGTAAAGTTTGACCGTTGGGATTTCAAAAATAGTGAAAAATTTCAAAAATTGGATCAGCTTGCCCAGGTGAATTCTACTCGCCTGGGGGAGTAAAGGCGACTACATATACATTAGCATGAAAACCACGAAAGTTCTGCTTCTTCAAAACAACCACCCAAGTCCCCCTCCCTCCTCCTCCACAACCCATGACCACCGGTGACCGGCACGAGCCATCGTCGCTTGCCGTCGAACCACTGTACGGTGAGGAACACTTTAATCAGAGTGGAATCTTCAAAACTCAACTCAAGAATTCGGTAGAGAATAGAGCCTCCAATCCTCCCTTTGTGGTTTCTTCGAGAGCTCTGCGTTTGGGCCAAAGCACGTGAACTTGAGAGATCTCAAAACGATGCTACAAGAAGCCGACAGAAGGATATAGATAGGTGAGGGGAGTTTATTAATTGTTTAAAGCTTTTGATACTATAGTTGGGGTCAAGAAACCCATTATGGGGATGTATGTTTGTCCCTGTTGTGTGTTGATTTTCAGGAAAAACTGTGTTTTTAACTAATGGGATGCGATGAATTTGTTATTGATGGATAAAACTGTTAATGATGTTGTTGTTGTAATGATTGGGATTTTGGGAAAAGTCTTAATTACAGAGGAGACTCTGTCCAAAATTTTATAATATGTTCTTCTATTTAATTCTTAATTTTAAATGGGTATAAAAGTTTGTTTTCTATATTGTAGTCCTCCTCTTTAATTTAGAATTTTTATAAGATACCAGTCTTGTGGTAATATGGATTGTGAATGAATAAGGTTTGTGTTGTCTGAAGACCTGAGGAATGTGAATCTTAAGCATATGTTATATGTATAGATGTGAAATGTGATTGATTGTGATGATGATGTTGAATTGAGATAATGTTGATGTGATTGATGATATTGAAATGATATAATGGTGATGTAGTTGATAATATTGAAATGAAATGATGTTGATGTTGTTGATGACATTGAGATTGAGATGATATTGATGTTAATCATGACATTGAGATGAAATGATGTTGATGTTGATGATGATATTGATGAGAGATAATGTTGATGTTGACAATGTCATTGTGATGGATGTATGATGTGTATGTACATGGGGGGTGCAGTGACTTGTTGGATATCCCTGGGAGGGAAGATGACGAGTTTAAGAATTTTAAGCATCTTTGGAGAGGGAAAGGGATTGCTTAGAATTTTTAACTATCCACAGTCAGTGCATTGATGAGCCCATGTTTCATACTTCATAATTGAATGGATATAAAATGAAGGTAGTACGTACCTATGGTTTTTCTGAGGATAAAAATGCGGGTACTAGGGGCATGTCACTCGGTTTGGAACTCCCTTGTGATTCAGGCTTATCACCATGGGGAGGAGGGAGTGGCCAGTGCACGATAGGTGACCTCGACGAACTACTGAATCATTTTCCTAAGTGAGAGTGTCATGTGGGCATGCTTAGGCTATTTCTTGAGGAATGGTACCACATTGTATTTTGAGAGTTGACTCAGGTGCATGCATTATTCTGAGCATAATTGATTTGAATTGTGGAAAAAGTTGATGACTAGTTTGTTGAGTGTGTGTGTTAAACTAATTGATTACTAAGAATGATCGTGTTTATCATTATTGTTTTCTTACTAATCATTGTTATCTAGTGCTTGTTGATTTTGTATAATAAACTCACTCTTGCAATTTTGTATTGTGTGGTAGGTACCTGTGATGATCACGAACCTTCGTTCGTGGGAGCAAATGAGAAACAGTAGGTGATATTGGAGAGAGATCATTTTGTTGGAGCCGCCAAGGCGATGTGATAATGCTGGAATTTATTTTGAGAGAGAGTTGTGTTTTGTTATTAACTCTTTCTTAGTTGGTTCCTTGTTTCTCTTTGCTCGGACATGTAATCTCGAACTTATATATGTGTGTGTGTGTGTGTGTGTAAAAACTGAATTTTGTTTTGACATGTGAATGATATGTACTTGTTTAATATATTTATATATATGTATTTATCTATGTATTTGTACATTTCTTTTATGAATGTATTACCGCGAGAAATTTACCCTCATTTTCGCAATCAAATTAATAGAGTTTTCATTTAAAAATTGAAAATTATAAGTTTAGAGTAGTGATATCGTAGCAACAAGGCGGGTTGTCACATTAGTGGTATCAGAGCAGGTCGAACCTTTTCAACTAGTGAGTTGTGAGTCTGCTGTGTTTCTCTGTGCATTGTGTTTGCTATGTTGAATGTTTGATGTTTGAGTATTTGATTTTTCATAACTGCTTAAGCTATTTGTGTTTGTGGAATATGGAGATTTGTTAGTGCTTTCATAATACGTTTGTATTCCTAATGTCTATTATACCATGAGTTCCAATGCCTTGTCACGAGCTATCAGATTGGCCTTCTAGATAATTTGTGAAGTTCAATGGGACACTATGGCAAGCAGTCAGAAATACAAAAAGGTTGGAGAATGAGAGTTAATGTCTCAAGATAGAACTGCTGTAGAGGAGTGATTTCTCGAGGCATCAACTCTCAAGAGTAATTAAGTAGGGACTTGAGATAGGTATAAAATTGTTTTATTCCTTTTCTTGTGTATATTCCTTCCATGTTCTTATTTCCTAGAGTGTGTAAGGAGTGATGCGTGGACAGAATGATTGTGTAATAGCTGATGCTCTCCAAGCCTTAGCCCAGGCTATGGGGAATCAGAATAGAGCAGAACCTTAAACTGTCTTTTCTTCTTTGAATGATGATCTTGTGTTAGAGATCCCGACTAGTGGTTGAGTTTTAACTTCTGATGTGTGTTTGAAATTTCCTATAAAGATTTCTGATAGAAAATTCTTTATTGATCTGATTTGTTTGCCTCTCAACCCAATGGATGTTATTCTGGGTATGGTCTGGTTATATTCCAACCATGTTTTGTTAAATTGTTTTTGATAAAACTGTGATGTTTAGTGATTTTGAAGTGAGTAGGGATCAAATGTTTATCTCTGCCAACCAAATAGTGACATCTTTAAAAGAAGATGCTCAAGTGTACATGATCTTATCTAATTTGGAAGTAGAGACCAAGGTTTCTATAGGTGACCTCCCTGTTGTTAGAGAGTTTCCATAAGTGTTTCTTGAGGATATATCCGGCTTAGCACCTGAGAGAAAGATAGAGTTTCCTATAGATTTGGTACCTGGTGTTAGACCCATGTCCATAGCCCCTTATAGGATGTCTCCTTTAGAGTTAGTCGAGCTTAAGAAACAATTAGAAGATTTGTTGGACAAGCAGTTTGTGAGACCAAGTGTTTCTCCATTGGGAGCACCAATGTTGTTAGTGAAGAAGAAAGATGGGACCATGAGATTGTTTGTAGATTACCGCCAGTTGAATAAGGTGACGATTAAGAATAAGTACCCTTTGCCTAGAATAGACAACCTTATGGACCAACCGGTAGGAGCTTGTGTGTTTAGCAAGATAGACCTTAGGTCAGGTTACCACCATATCCAAGTAAAGTCTGAGGATATTTCGAAGACAGCCTTTAGGACCCGTTATGGTCACAGCGAGTATTTAGTCATGCCCTTCGGTGTGACTAATGCCCCTAGTGTCTTTATGGATTACATGAATAGGATTTTTCACCCCTCTCTCGATAGTTTTGTGGAAGTATTCATAGATGATATTTTGGTATACTTTAAAACTAGAGATGAGCATGAGAAGCAACTGCGGATTGTGTTGCAAATCCTTAAAGACCAACATCTTTATGCTAAGTTGTTCAAGTGTGAGTTTTGGTTAGAGAAAGTTGAAAATAGTATGAATAGCACACAAGAATCAAAATGGGCGGTGGGTGAATTGGTTGATCTTGGATAATTAAAAATTCTTAATCAATCAGAGTTAACAAGATGGTCTCACAAAACAATCCAAGAAAGCTTTCAACCAATCAAACACCACTACTCAAAGAATGCAATAAAAAACTTTTTCTGTTGTTTGTGAAATGCAACACCAATGAATGACAAATAATAACAACAAGAAAAGATAAAGATCAAGTAGTCAATACAAGGATTTATCCGGGTTCACTTCTCAACCTAAAGAAGCTACATCTAGTTCTTTTAATCAACAAGTTAGAGTTCCACTAATAACAATATGTTTCTTACAAGCCTTTTTTACAACCACTCTCAACCACACCTAGATCAAGAACGAGATCTCTAACACACTTAGAATCTATGTGATCAAGACATAGAGAAAACCTATCTCTACTCTTATATCTAGAAACACGCATTCTAGAAAAGCCTTAAGAAAAACTATTGTTATAGCTACACACAAAAAGAAATACAAAAGATCTTACAACAAGTTGTATGAAAGGAAACCACCTGATAATCCAGTAATGATGTATGTAAAAGATTACCAGACTTGAATCAATGGTGAAAGAAAGAACTTCTGAACTTTCCTTCCAAAACGTCTTTTGAAACTTTGCTAAAAAATAAATCCTCTTTTAGAAATCTTGAAGCTTGAGGATTGGAGTCTAATAGTGTTTAGCACTTGGGATCTTTTATTACTTCAAAAAGCTTATGAAAATACTTTGATATTTCGTTGTTACTTTTCAAAATAGCCAACAACTATTTATGGAAATTAGTTTGTAACTATCAATAATCGATTATTTCACTAATGTAATCGATTAAATTTACTTATGTAATCAATTAATAACTCTTTTAGTCAATTAAAGTGTTCTTGAACTTTCTGGAAAAGATTCATGAGCAATGTAATTGATTAATTCGTAATGTAATCGACTATCACAAGAAGACTTTTCTATGATTTTATGTACTGTAATCGATTACCATACTCATGTAATCGATTAAAGTGTTCTTGAAAGCTTAAGTAATAGATTACCATTTGCTGGTAATCGATTAAACCAGTGAGAAATTGTTTTTCCAAAAACTTAAACATTGAGCACTTGGATTTAAATGCAATCATGAAAACTTTATGTTTCTAAAAAGCTTTTTCTCAAATTTTATGCTTTTATGAAAAACATGAATGCAAAATCATGTATGAGCTTTATGCAATGGATCATATGAAGTCTTACTTAGACATACACAAATTACAACTACCAATCAATTGATTTGGCATGTAAAAAACCTAAATACTTTGCTGCTTAAGAGACTTAGCTTCTTGATCCTCTTGAGCTCCCCCTAACTCTAACAATCTTCCCCTTTTTGGTTTGGATCATGCCAAACTTCAATTGAACATTATGAATCTTAGTGTTCTTCTTAGGAGAGAGTTTCCAGGAGCTTTTACTTGAAACCTGAAAAATAATAAGCCTATAGCTAAGACCAGGTGTTAAGTATTCTTTGCATAAACTCAAAACATCATAAGCATATGTATTGCTCCCCATTTTTTTATGTAATTTCATATCATGTTAGATTAAGAGCAATGCTTATGTTCAGTTAAATCAGAGCAGAAATTTATCATTCTTCTCCCCTTATATTCTATTCTTTTATTCACCCAGCACCCTTCATATGTTCATTTTATATGTTCATTTTCTCCCCCTTTTGGCTTATCAAAGACAAAATATACCAATGATAATGAAATAGGCAAAGGAGGATGTAAACAACATAAAGCAAATTTTATTCAGTAATTAGAACATGAAGGTAAACATCAAAGATAATTGTTGAACATGAGAGAATAAAAACAACATAACCAGTTTAAAAGAGCAAAAGATTAGCTTAGTTTTGCTAAGGGAGAAAGTGCATTTCAGGTGTGAGGAGTTTGGGATTGTGAATCTGAATTTATATAGCATTTCAAGTTTAAAATTTGAATTTTAAAAACTTGATAACATCTCTCTTGAATTCCAAGAGTGTCTGGATTCACTGAACCAGAATTTGAATTTGAATTAGAGATAAGATGTTAGTTATGTTTCACTAAAAATTGTGCAGTGCAGATTTGCAAAAACACCATAAATAATCGATTACAGAACCCTTGTAATCGATTATTCCAGGGAGAAGTATGCCTCTGAGCTTGGTGTAATCGATTACTCCAGAGAGTTTTTAACTCTAAATTATTTTAAACACCTTTAATAGATTAATCCATAGAGTTTTTCACTCTAAATTGTCTTTAAACACTAAGTAATCAATTAATACGCATAGTAATCGATTAAGACAGACAATTATGCAACATGAATAGTGTAATTCATCAGAATTCGTATAATTGCCAAATGTGATGCATAATCAATTTGTGAGTGGAATTTCATGTAGTCAGACACATAAGCATGCTATCAGATACTAGATTCATCAAGAATATCTAGCATGTTCCTAAGAGCATAGAATCTATCTCTAGCAAAGAGTTTAGTAAAAATATCAGTAAATTGATTATTTGTGTCAATAAACTGAATTGAGCAAAATGACCCTTTTGAATGTGATCTCTGAGAAAGTGATGTCTGATATCTATATGCTTTGTCCTTGAGTGCATTATTAGATGGATTCTTTGATAGGTTGATAACACTTGTGTTGTCACATAGCAAAGGAATTTCTTTCAATTCAACACCAAAGTCTTCTAATTGTTGCTTTAGCCACAAGCTTTAAGCACAACAACTTCCAGCTGCAATGTACTCAGCCTCAGTTGTTGATAGAAACAATGCCATGAGATCAGTGAACTTTCCAACAAATGGCATGTTCCACTTGTGCTTTTCCTATCTAATTTCTAGCCTGCAAAATCAGAATTTGAGTATCCAATTAAATTTAGTAATGCACCTTTGGGATACTATAGACCAACTCTTGGAGTTGATTTAAGGTATTTGATGATTCTCTTGACTGCTGTGAGGTGTTATTCTTTAGGATTAGCTTGATATCTTGCACACAAGCACACACTCAACATTATATCTGGACAACTTGCAGGCAAGTACAATAGTGACCCAATCAAGCCTATGTATTTTGACTCATCAACCTTTTGGCTTTTTTCATCTAAATCAAGGTAAGTTGTGGTTGCCATAGGATTGCAGCATCCTTGCTTTTCTCCATGTCAAATTTCTCAATCAATTCATTGCAGTACGTTGTTTGGATAAGAAATGTCCCATTCTTCATTTGTTTCACTTGAAGTTCAAGAAAGAATGTTAATTCTCCCATCATTGACATTTCAAATTCATTCTGCATAGAGATTGAGAATTCCTTGCATAAGGAATTGTTAATTGAACCAAAAACAATATCATCAACATATATTTGAACCAGTAAAATGTGATTGGCAGATTTCTTGATGAACAATGTTTTATCCACTTCTTATGAATGATTGGCTAAGTAAGAAGTTGCTCAATCTTTCATACCAGGACCTAGGAGCTTGCTTTAGTCCATAAAGAACTTTCTTTAGTTTGAAAACATGATTTGGATGTTTAAAATCAACAAAACCAAGAGGTTGTTCAACATAGATTTCCTCTTCTATATAACCATTTAGAAAAAGCACTATTTACATCCATTTGGAATAATTTGAAATCCATTAAATATGCAAATGCAAGTAGTAATCTAATGGCTTCCAACCTTTCTACCGGAGCATAAGTTTCTTCATAGTCAATGTCTTCCTCTTGGTTGTAACCATTTGCAACCAATCTAGCTTTGTTTCTGACTTTGATGCCACTTTCATCAAGTTTCTTTCTAAAAACCCACTTGGTGCCAATTGGCTTGTGAGAAGGTCTAGGAACAAGTTCTCATACTTCATTTCTCTTGAACCGATTAAGTTCATCATGCATGGCAAGCATCCAATGTTTATCAAGTAATGTTTGATCAATATTCTTAGGTTCAATTTAAGAAACAAAATCCATATCACAACATAAATTCCTGAGAGAAGATCTAATAAATACTCCCTTAGTTACTTCACCAATTATGTTGTCAAGGGAGAGATCTCTTGTTGTTCTCCAGTCCTTATGCTTTTGAGTAGGTGTTGACAGATCAATCTCTTCATTTGGTTAATCCTTTTTCTTCTCATTTGATTCATTGATCTTGACATACTCTTCTATAGGACCTGCATCATTATCACAACTCTTTTCTTCTTTTGAGGAGTTAGATTCATCACAAATAACATGAACATATTCTTCCATGCATAAGGTTCTTTTATTGAGAACTCTATATGCTTTTCTTTGTAATGAATATATAAGAAAGATAGCTTCATCAACCTTTGCATCAAACTGGCCAAGTGACTCCTTTCCATTGTTTAAAACAAAACATTTACAACCAAAAACTCTAAGGTGTGAAATGTTTGGTTTTCTACCTTTCTATAGTTCATAAGGAGTTTTCTTTAAAATAGGTCTTATGAGTAATCTATTTAAAGTGTAGCAAACAATACTCACTGCATCAGCCCAAAAATGTTTTGACAAATTTATCTCATTTAAAAACAATATGAACAACACACAAGAACCAAGAGGGGGGGTGAATTTTAGGGGTGTTCACGGGTACAGGTCACTTGTGAAACCTAACAGATCCGAACAGTTTGGGTTAGGTCATTTATATATTTGGATCAAAACCGAACCAAACTGATCAAAATCGTTCATGTACGGGTTGGGTCATAGGTTTAGATTTACAGATTCATTGACCCGATGACCCGATCTGTGAACTCGTAATAATAATATAAATTTTATTATATATATTAAAATTAAAAAAATAATTTGACAATAAAAAAAGGTGTGGTATTGTAAATGTTTAAGATTGCATTCAAAATAGGATAGAATATTTTTAAGATTGCATTGCATAATATAATAAAATATCTTTAAGATTGCATTGGATAATATGATAGAATATTTAGGATTGCATTCACTAAATTTGTTCATCTTGGACAATTAAAAAAATTCTTAAACAATCAGAGTTAACAAGATCGTATCACAAAACAATCCAAGAAAGCTTTCAACCAATCAAACACCATTGCTCAAAGAATGCAATCAAAAGTTTTTTCTATTGTTTGTGAAATGCACCACCAATGAATGACAAATAATAACAACAAGATAAAGATCTAGTAGTCAATACAAGGATTTATACTGGTTTACTTTTCAACCTAGAGAAGCTACATCTAGTTCTTCTAACCAACAAGTTAGAGTTCCACTAATAATAATCTGTTTCTCACAAGCTTTTTACAATCACTCTCAATCACACCTAGATCAAGAACGAGATCTCTAACACACTTAGAATCTCTGCAATCAAGATATAGAGAAAACATATCTCTACTCTTACCTCTAAAAACACATATTCTAGAAAAGCTTTAAGAAAAACTCTTGTTATAGCTACACAAAAAAAGAAATACAAAAGATCTTACAAACAAGTTGTATGAAGGGAAACCACCTGATGATTCAGTAATGATTTATGCAAAAGATTACCAGACTTAAATCAATGGTGAAAGAAAGAACTTCTGAACTTTCCTTCCAAAACTTCGTTTGAAACTTTGCCCAAAAAGAAACCTCTTTTAGAAATCTTCAAGCTTGAGGATTTGTGGGTCTAACAGTGTTTAGCACTTGGAATCTTTTCTTACTTCATAAAGCTTATGAAAATACTTTGATATTTTGTTGTTACTTTTAAAAACAAACAACAACTATTTATAGAAATCAGTTTGTAACTGTCAGTAATTGATTAATTCACTAATGTAATTGATTAAATGCACTTATGTAATCGATTAATAACTCTTTTAATCGATTAAAGTGTTCTTGAACTTTCTGGAAAAGATTTATGAGCAATGTAATCGATTAATTTGCAATGTAATCGATCATTAGGAAGTCTTTGTTCTAAACACGCGTCAAGTAATCGATTACAACAATATTGTAATCGATTATCGCAAGAAGACTTTTCTGTGATTTTGTGTAGAGTAATCGATTAGCATACTCTTGTAATCTATTAAAGTGTTCTTGAAAGCTCGAGTAATAGATTACCATTTGTAACGACCCACCTCGTCGCGACGATATCACTAACTCTACTCGTGTGAATTTTAAATTTTAATAAAAACTCCATTAATTTGATTATGAAAATGGTAGTAAGTTTTTCGCGATAATACAATTATCATACACACGATACAAATATAATGATTGATTATATATATATATATATATATATACATATATTAAACCAACACACCTCATTCACATGTTTAGAACTTAATTTAGTTTTACATGTATTTACACCTCAAAATTTACATGTCCAACAAAAGAACCAAGGGACTAACTATGAAAGAGTTGATTAACAAAACACAACTCTTTCCCAAAAGAACTCCAACGTCATCACGTCGGCTTGGCGGCTCCAACCAAAAAGAATCTCCTCCAAAGTCACCTAATGCTGCTCATTTGCTCACACGAATGAAAGATCGCAATCATCACAGGTACCAACCACACGGTACAACAAATGCAAGGGTGAGTTTATTATATAAAACCAACAAGCATCAGATAACAACAATTGGAAAAGAACAACAATAACAACCACAATTATTACCAGAACTCCATCAGTCCAATACACACTCAACAAAACCAATCATCCAATTCATTTCACAAATCAAACAATCATGATCAGAATGATGCATGCTCTTGATTTCACTCTCACCATGAAATGTGGTACCATATCCAGGGAAATAGCCTCTCATAGGAAAATGATTCATCGCCTATCAGGGTCATCATGTCGTGCACTGGCCATTCCCCCCATAGTGATCAACCAGGTGTCACAAGTGAATTCCAAACCCGATGGCCCCTTAGTACCTACTTTTTCAGCCCATAGAAACACACAAGTACGCGCATGCCTTCATCCTATTTCTATCAATGCAATATGAAGTATGAAACATGGGCACCATCAATGCATGACCTGGCTAGGAACACATTGTTGAATTCAGGGGGAGCTGCTTGAAGCATAAGCAAGATTGATTCAAGTCTAAAGTTTTGAGCTTTCAAACATGCAAAGGACAACTTGGAGATTAATTAGGATAAAATGTAAGAGAAAAGAAATTCTGATGATCCTAAAGCATTGCATTCATTCTAACTCATAAATAACTTAAAACGGTTTAATAAAAATCACAAGGCTTTCATAAAATGGTTAAGTTTCAAACTTGTTTCAAAGGTTTTTGGAAAAATGGTTTTCTTGCTGTTTTAATCGATTACAACATCGTAATAATCGATTATTTTGTTCTTCACTTACTTTGGAAAGGCTTTCATGAACATTATAATTGATTACATATCGGATTAATCGATTATTATACCTTTGGTTTTTAGAAAACTGCCTTGTTGAACATTTTAATCGATTACCTATGGGTAGTAATCGATTACATGCTTGTATATGTATTTAAAGATCTGCTGGGATAATCGATTACCAGTATATTGTAATCGATTACATAGGCTTATCTGAAAATAACCTCTCCCTGCTTTAATCGATTGCCATGGATGGTAACCGATTACATGTTGTGTTTAAAGTCTAAGTTTTGTACTAGATAATCGATTACCTCGATTAGTAATCGATTACACAGTGTAATTAGAAAGGCTATGACTCCTGCTTTAATTGATTACCATTTCTAGTAATTGATTACTCTATTTCCATGACTAATATGTTTTCCTGTTTTAATCGATTACCAAGTTTAGTAATCAATTACATAGTGTATTTTGAAAAAAATGAACCTCCTATCTTAATCGATTTCAAGATGGAATAATCGATTATTTGTTCCATTCTAGAAATTCCAGAAAACCTTATGAACATTTTAATCAATTATGTAAGCAAAATAATCGATTATTAGGCCCTATTAATCGATTAAAACTGTTATGTTTTTCTGTTATAAATAGGAAATCACTTTGCTTGATTTTGTAACGTTGTATATTGATACCCATCGAGCCAAAACAGTTCTAAAAGCCTTTCTCAGTGTTTTCAAAGTGTTTTTACATGCTTGCTCTATTTCTACATTGATCATGAGATTGTGAGTCAATCTTGAGCAAGATTTCAATCAAGATTAAGGGAAGCTGATTTAATTTGTTAATTCAACCTGTGTTAATCCATCATTTGCATTGTTAATCTTTGGATCATCAGGTTGTTTCTCTTCTTAATCTTTCTGTGATTTTCGTTTTGATTTTGGATGTAATTTTTTGTCTATTGTAATTCGGATTCTTGCTTGTAAACTAGAGATAGGGTTTCTCTAGGGGTTGTGCTGAGTAGTGTTCTCAATGGGTTTGTCTCTAAGAATCTAATAGTGTTTTAGATTTCTGTACTTTATCTAGAGTTGATAAAGGGAGACTTTGTAATTAATTGTAAGAACAGAAAATTGCAATAGTGGAACTCCATTCTAGTGTTGAGTGGAAGAAAACTGGATGTAGCTTCATAGTGTTCGAAGTGAACCAGTATAAATCTTTTGTGTATTGATTCTTATCTCTATCTTGAGCATATTTTGTCTTTCTTGATTGTATGGCTTTGTTTATCAATTAAATTTTGAGCTATTGGATACCTTGGGCTGAGCATTTGATTGAATAAGGTTTCTTGGTTTCAAAAGTGATAAAGATCCTAAGGGAAACTCTGATTTTGTCTAAGAAATTTTTTAATTTACCAAGCCTAACCAATTCACCCTCCCCTCTTGGTTAAGTGTGAAGTGTTCCTATATTTTACACACATCCTTCCTCGCAAGGGTAACCCATCATGCACCCCCCATGTACATACATAACACACCAATATGGGCTCACCGATGCACTGACCATGGCTAGGAAACACATCCTTCCTCATAAGGGTAACCAATCGGTCACTGCATCCCACGTGTACATACACAACATACAATCATGGGCACCATCAATGTATGACCTGGCTAGGAACACATCCTTCCTCACAGGGTAACCTGTCATGTACCCCCATGGGTATCCATGTATATCCACATCATACAATGTCTCATCAATGTCATTATCAACATCAACATCAACATCATGTCATCTCAATGTCATCAACAACATCAACATCGTTTTATTTCAATATCATCATCATAAACATCAATATTCAATATCATATCATCAACCATATCAACATTATCATTTCAACATCATCAACCCAAATCACATTATCCCATTTCTGTTAGATATGATGAAGAGGTTGAGGAAGATCATGAAAAATCAAGTTCAGAAAATCTTAAGTTTTGATTTTACATGCCCACTCAAATTGATGGCATATGTACTTTGTTTAAAAACATGGTTCAAGAAAGATAAAATCGCTCATTCCTCACGTAAAGTTGATTAAGTCATGCATACATTAGCTCATTAATTCATGATTAGGTCACACACATTACATGAATCGTTTGGCATGAAATTAAAGCATTAAAGTTTTCATAAAAAGTGTTTTTCACTATTTTAATCGATTACTGATCATACTTAATCGATTAATTGCTTGGTTACAGAACTGCATATAAAGATATGAACACTTTAATCGATTACCAAATTCTTGTAATCGATTATATTCAGCTGACTTTGTTAAGTCGTTCTGTGATAATCGATTATATATCCATTTGCATAATTTTCAGAAGAAATTTTATCTGGTTTAATTGATTACCAGATTATTGTAATCGATTAAATAAGCATTGATACGTTTTTGACACTCCCTGTGTTAATCGATTACATCAGTGCTTCAAAAAATGCAGATCCTCTGGAATAATCGATTACGACATGAGTTAATCGATTATTTGTTCCTGAGAATTTTTCCAGATTTCAGATGAACACTTTAATCTATTATTTTGGAACTTTAATCGATTACATTTGTTAAAATAATCGATTACCATTACGGAATAATCGATTACAGTCAGTTAATTCAGTTTTTTATAAATAGATGCAACTCATTAAGAAAAGAGAGACTTTTAGTTTTACGAAGTAAGCCTTGTAAACACACTCTCTGGAGATTTCAAAAGCACCAAGGTTCACTAGAAACATTCATTGATAATGGTTTCAAGAATCATGAAGAATCTCAGGTGTTGAGTCATCTTTTCATGATTAGTTTTTGTTAAAGCCTCATTTGTCAAAAAGAAGTCATCAAGAAAGATCATGGCATTCATTCTCAGTCTGGTTTGATCATTTAAATTCATTCATTTCACTGAGGATGTTCAGGTGATATCTTTCTTGAATCAATTTCATTGTTGTATTGTTTAGAAATTATTTGTTTTGTTGGTTGGTTGTTGGTATGACAATTTGTATCTTTAAAGCATTGCTAGATAGGTATCTAGTGGGAAGAACAAAGAGGGGATCTCTGGTTCTTAGATCTTTTGAGAAGTCTATAGGTTTAGATTTTGAATTTTACCTAGGGTGGGTAAAAGAGATATGTGTTTGCTTGTAAAGATATTCATTTTGTTATAGTGGAAACTCTAATCAAGGTTGATTAGAAGTAAAACTGGATGTAGCCTCCGGGGTTGAGAGGTGAACTAGTATAAATCTTGTGTGTAATTGTAATTTTCTGTTCACATTCATATTGTTCTTGAAGTATTATTTTTGTTTACATCACAAGATTGGGTGAGGCTCAAGAGTGGGTTGATTGAGATAAAAGTTGATCTTAAAAGTTTGATTTTCTAATTAGTTAAGATACGATCCTTCTTTCAAAGTATTCCGCTGTGTATAAAATTTGTTTTAAATTTAAAAAACTCTGAGGTAAAACCAATTCACCCCCCTCTTGGTTATTTGCATAAGCGTTCATTCTATTTTCAATTGGCATCAAGAGCTGGTTCTTGTAATTTGCTCAAGATCTTTTCCAAATTTAGTACAATGAATACTAATCAAATAACTTTCAAAGAGGGAGCCTTATTGAATAGACCTCCTTTGTTTGAAGGGGAACATTTTAATTTTTGGAAGAGTAGGATGCAAATCTTTATTCAATCAAACGACCCGAGAGCTTGGAACTGTATTGAAAAAGGTCCTTACATTCCAACCAAGATTGTGGATAACAAAACAATACCAAAAGAATGGGATGAAATGTCAGAAATTGAAAAAAGAATGGTTCAGTGTGATTTCAAGGCAAAAAAATATGATAACTTCTGCTTTATCTTTCGATGAATTTTTCAGGACTGTTAGGTGCAAAAGTGCCAAAGAAATGTGGGAATTTCTTGAAGTCACACATGAAGGAACTGAAGATGTGAGGAGATCAAGGAAACACACTCTCATTCATGAATATGAAATGTTCAAAATGAGAGATGATGAGAACATCTCACAACTTCAAACTAGATTCACCTACATTGTGAATCACTTGCTTGGACTTGGTAAAACATTTGATGCAGAAGAGTTGAACATCAAAATTCTCAAGTGTCTAACAAGGGATTGGCAACCTAAAGTCACAACTATTAAATAATATAAGGATCTATCTCAAATGTCAATGGCAGCTATGTTTGGTAAGCTTTTAGAATATGAGCTTGAATTATCTCAACTAACAAATAATGAAGATGCAGATAAAAAGCACAAAAGCATAGCATTAAAGGCTGCACCTTCAGAGATAGAAGAAGATGATAGTTCAAGTGAAGAGGAAGATGATGAAAATGTCAACCTCATTGTTAGAAAGTTTTCCAAATTTCTAAGGAAGAACAAGGGCAGAAAGCAACCATTCCAAAGGAAAAAGAATGACTACAAGAACAAGAACAACAACTCCTCCTCAATAACTTGCTTTGAATGTGGGAAGCAAGGCCATATAAAATCAAATTGTCCCTCATTAACTAAGAAGCCACAAGTAGAAAAGAAGTCAAGAAGAGAAGGGAAGCAGAAAAAGGCTTATATTGCTTGGGAGGATAATGGATCAACAAGTTCTGAATCCTCATCTGAAAAAGAGATTGAAGCCCATCTTTGTCTTACATCCACCATCAATGGAGATTGTGAATCATCTAGTATAGAATCAGAGGTAAATTCTGAATTTGACAATGTTGTTGATGCATTTCATGAGATGCATTTAGAAGCTCAAAGACTAGCTAAAGCAAACAACAAACTTAAGAGTGACCTAAGGTGGCATGTATCCAAACTTGCTGAATTGCAAGATGAGCTTTGTAAGTTGAAGGAAGATCATGAAAAGCTTCTCTCAAGTTACAAAGAAGTTGGATGTATATGTTCCTCAGCCAACTCTAAGGTTGATGATCTCAATAATATGCAAAAAGAATTTGATGAGTATAAGCTATGTGCAGAAAAAGAAAACATGAGTTTACAAACTGAAAATAGTTAATTGATTGATTTGCTGAGAAAGTATTACAAAGGTAAATGTAACTTAGATGAGTTACTAAGTGTGCAAAAGTTTGTTGGTGATACTTATGGATTGAGATATAAACATGGAGCTAGAACACAAAACAAGCTTGTGTTTGTACCACCAAAACATAAGAATCAAAGACAGCATAATCAATCAAATCTCTATCAAAGATTCACACATGCTAAATCATCAAAGAATCTTACTTGTAATTATTGTATGCTTAAAGGTCACACATCATATAAGTGTTATGCTAGAAGATTTTATGTTCCTAATGGTGAATGTATATGGATTGAGAAAAGAAAGAAACCAACTAACCCCTTTGGACCCAACTTAAATTGGGGACCCTATCTCTCCTTCTAAAATGATTTGTGCAGATGTGTCTTAGAGCAAAATCTTCAACTTGGTA
>PYAF01001283.1:127407-138224 GCA_007407185.1 Glycine tomentella
ATAATAAGAAACAAAGCTAGATTGGTTGCTAAGGGATACAACCAAGAGGAAGGCATTGATTATGATGAAACTTATGCTCCAGTTGCTAGGCTAGAAGCTATTAGATTACTTCTTGCATATGCTTGTGTAATGAACTTTAAATTGTTTCAAATGGATGTGAAAAGTGCATTTCTTAATGGTTATATTGATGAAGAAATATATGTTGACCAACCTCCTGGTTTTGTAGATCATCAATTTCCTAACCATGTGTACAGATTAAGAAAAACATTATATGGATTGAAACAAGCACCAAGATCTTGGTATGAGAGACTAAGCAAATTCTTGCTTGATCAATCATTCTCAAGAGGAGAAGTGGATAAAACTCTGTTCATCAAAAGAAAGAACAAAGACATGTTGATGGTACAAATATATGTTGATGATATCATTTTTGGTTCTATTAACCACTCCATGTGTAAAGATTTTGCAGCAAGCATGCAAAGAGAATTTGAAATGTCTATGATGGGAGAGCTTACATTCTTTCTTGGTCTGCAAGTTAAACAAATGAAGAATGGAACCTTCCTAAGTCAATCAAAATATTGCATTGAAATGCTGAAGAAGTTTGAAATGGAAAGTTGCAAAACAGTAGCAACTCCTATGGGAACTTCCACTTATCTTGATTCAGATGAAAAAGGAAAAAGCGTTGATGATTGGTATAGAGGGATGATTGGATCATTGCTCTATCTTACAGCAAGTAGACCAGACATTATGCTAAGTGTTTTTCTATGTGCTAGATATCAAGCTAATCCAAAGGAGTCTCATCAAACAGTTGTAAAAAGAATCTTCAAATACTTAAAGTCCACTCCAAAAGTAGGACTTTGGTATCCTAAAGGTACTGCAATCACTTTAATAGGTTATTCTGACTCTGATTTTGCAGGATGCAAATTGGATAGAAAAAAGCACAAGCGGAACTTGTCACTTACTAGGAAGCTCTCTAATTACTTGGCAATGCAAAAAACAGTCTTGCGTAGCATTATCAACAACAGAAGCTGAGTATATATCAATTGGAAGTTGTTGTACTCAAAGTTTATGGTTGAAGCAACAACTTCAAGACTTTGGTGTAGAGCTTCATCAAATACCATTATTATGTGACAATACAAGTGCTATAAACATTTCAAGGAATCCAATCATGCATTCCAGGACAAAGTATATTGAAATAAGACATCACTTCATCAGAGATCACATTTAGAAAAGTAACATTAAAGTTGAATTTGTTGATAGTAAGAATCAATTGGCTGATATCTTCACTAAACCTTTAGATAGAGAAAGATTCTTTACATTGAGAAATATGCTTGGAATATTGGATGAATCAAGTTTATGTTAAGTGATGTTTCCATAACTAATGTCATCATGGATGTATTCAAACAATTGCATGATTAATAAACAACTCATCATGATGGTTGAAGTAATTGTTGTTTGCTGCATAAAACTCTTGATATTTGAACAAAAGCTGTTATAATCGATTACATTGAGAATCTAATCGATTATCTGTTCATCCTGTGCTATTTTAAAACTCGTCGAAGCTGTAATAATCGATTACTTCATCGGAATAATCGATTATTTTCATTCTTGATTCCAGAAAAATCTTGCTTCCTCTGGAATAATCGATTACAGCTATATCATAATCGATTACATGAAGCTGATAGACTTTTCAGATTTCTGGAACTTCCTGGAATAATCAATTATTCTGTTTCTGCTGGACTTGAAAAACTCCTTCACTCTGTCTTAATCGATTACAATTAAATGGTAATCGATTACAGTATCGAAATAATCGATTATTTCTGCAGTTACTGCAAAAATCTGACAGTTTTCAAATCACCCAACTGCTGCTAAGCATTACTTATTGCCATCAAAGCCATTATGGACGTGTTTAAGTCCACAACAGCCATAATATGTTCGTATTCCAACTGATCACTAATCTTAGTGCCTATAAATTGAAACCTTTAGCCTTTGGTACCTCACAACTATACAATTCCTCTTAAACCTTCCTACTGTTTGCTTTATTTCTGGTCTGTAGTGTCTCAAATCTTTTCCTTTTTGTGCCTTTACAATGTCCATATCAAAAAGAGTCAAGAAATCCAAAAGGAAAGCTGATGCTCAGCCTTCCAACCCTATTGTCAATAGACTTGATCATTGGTTTACCAATGAAGCCGATAGGATGAATTATATGCAATTCAATGCTACTAAACTCCTATGTCCACCAAAATACCTCAATCCTACTTGGTTCATACAAGAAGGATTCAACTTTCCTCAATTTCTTGAACAACAAGGCTTGACCAAGTTTGTTCAAATGAAAGGAACCTTCTATCTGGATTTGGTCAAAGTCTTCTATACTTGCTCAAAGATAACCATGCATGGAACAATTCATTCTTAAGTAAATGGTGTTGTAATGGAGATTACTCCAGAGGTATGTCATGAGGTAGCTGGTATTACATTTGATGGTGAACGTCGCTTTGAAGAAGAAGCTGAAGGCTACAATAAGATGGATACCTACAGGAGTATGTTGATTGATCCACATATGAATGTGCGATTGAGATTAAGCACTGGACCTATGACGCATGAAGACCGCTTGCTTCACTACATCATCACCTACATTCTCACCCCATGCACTACCAATCGCGCTCAAGCAACGGATGATGATCTTCAGGTTGTATATGGGCTGAAGAAGGGGGATTAAGCTCAACTGGATCATGATTATCCAAGAAGTCATGCAGAAATCCAAAAGGCTAGTGAACTATCCTTTTCCTTATGCTGTTTTGGTATCTCGATTTATTGACTACTTTCAAGTTGATGTATCAAATGAAGCAATGGATGATACCAATGCTAGCAATAGCCAAATTAAGGAAAAGCATCTCACTAAGCTTGGGGTGATCAAGACCCCCTATGGCTGGCAAATGGCTGGACAGCCTATGCCTGTGAATGAAGAGGAAGGTGAAGATGAAGGAAATGAAGAAGGCAACCTATTAGGAGAAGCTGAAGAACAACAAGAGGACCCTGCGCCCGCTGAACCACAATACTCTCCATTTGAATCACTAATGATTCAGAAAATGGACGCTTTATTTTCCCTCCACCATGAACAAAGATATGAGATGAATACATCTCTTGATGAACTCAAGCTTCGAAAGAAAAATATTGAAGACAAAATCTTTAGAGATGAGTCTACGGATGCTTGAGTCTTTCTATGTTTTGATTTTAATATGTTTTAGTTTACTTTGTTTAAGTTTGTCATTTTCTACTTTGAATAGTTCTGTTTATGTTTAATTTCAATTACTCGTATGTACTCTCCAATGACTATGTTTAATGAAATTAATTTCCTTGTTTCAATTCTACTCTATGTTTTTAATTTGATATGCCAAATAGGGGGAGTATAAATATAAGAATTGATACATGTAAGAATTGATAATGGAAAATGTAACATCCTAAAAAATTATATTCAATAGTTATAATTAATTTATGGAAATGTGATGATATTAGAATACAAATATAAAACGAGTATATCACTCTTTCCTTGAAGTAGAAATTACTAGAAAACCCTTAAGATGAAAATTACAAAAATGCCCTTGGATATTTTTTTAAAAATGACCAAAATACCCCTAGGTTGAATGGCCTAATTACCAAAATGCCCCTAGGCCAAAAATGCTCAAATAACTTTAGAAATTTTATAGAAACTTGATGAAATTATAGAATACACTTAGCTGACTAAGTATCAACATATTTTGTGACACAAAACTCTAGAATAAAATTTCTACAAATTTTAGAAGATGACAACTTTGAGGCTGTATTCAAGAAAACTCAAGCATCAGAAAAATATGGAAAAAATGGTACATAAAATCTATAGAACTTTCTCTTAATTATAGTATGAATAGACCTATTTAATAAAATGTTTTAGTAATTTTGATGGTCAGAAGAAGTATAGACCAAATCAAAAATAAGATAAAGATGTAGTTTAGAATGAAAGGTATAGTATTGCCCTGTATAAGACTACTTGGGATTAATTTAAACTATCATTGGGATAAATTCTTAGGAACATCTATAATTCTAATATTAAAAATTTTCTTTAGATAAAAGAATTCAAATTAAATTGGATTTCTTTTTAAGAAAATACCATATTGAAACTAGATTTTTATTCATCATAAAAAATGATCACATGTAGCATGAAAGGAAGAAAAATTTGTATTCCTTTTGAGCTTGTCATTCACATGGAGAAGCATGGAGAATGAGGAAGAAGCTTCTTGAATTTAGCCACTTGGAAGATAAGCCATAGGATGAAAACAAGTGGCAAGACACTTGTATGGCATGGATGCAAGGTAACATAAAAATCAAGCCAAGATTTCTCTACACTCTTCCATCTTTCACGTGGACAGCTCTAGACATTACAACAATCTCAACGGTCAAAAGTTACATGTGTGAGATAGTAGTGTACCTTTAAAATTTCAACAAAATCCAACGGTTAATGAATCTAGAATTAGGATTTTACTAAAACAGGTTTTGTGATAAAAAGTGGAAGGACACTTGTATGCCATAAATGCAAAGAAAGCAAAAATCTTATCTTGTTGCCTAGGTGTCCATGTGAATGATGAAGAAGAAAGGGGAAGCTTCATGAATTTGCCACATAGAGGGACACTTGGAAGGAAAAGAGGAAAGGCTTCATAAATTGGACAAGTGTAAGAAAGTAATCATGGCTTAGAAGATTTTTCCTAGAAAAGTAATGGAATCATAATGACCTTTGGTTAGAATGGAATGGAATGGAAATAAACTTAGTTACAATGAGAAGTAACTAGCTAAGAAGGGTAGAAGTGTCCATAGCATTTTCCAACTACTATATAAAGGGGTGAAGGCTTTGAATGGAAGTCATTCTCAAAAACACCATTTCTACCACACCTTCACTTGAGAAACACCCTCCTTCCATCTCTTTCATTTCACTTCCATCCTTTCCTTTCCAAAACATCAAATTCTAGACAAGACTTTCATTCTTTCAAGGCCTTGAGGTGCAGCCAAGTACTTGGAGGAATTGGAAATAAACTTGTTTGAGGTAGGTGAAAGTTAGTTTCATTTATCATTTGATTCTTGAGATAATTCGTATGGCTGTAAGCTGAATTTTAGACTGTTTTGAAATTTCCATATCTTCCTCTATACATAACCAAATGAGATGTTTGACCACTCATTTTAAAGCTTAGGATGTTCTTTATATTCTACTAAAATATGGGACCAAACTAAGTAGTGAATCATGCCCATATATTATTTTATCTCAGGCTGTCCAAAACTGTCCACACCCAAACAGCTTCTGCCATCCATTTTTAAAAAAATTATTTCTCTATCATTTCTTATTCAAATTAGGTGTATAATATATGAAATTAAAGATATATATGTCAGCTATAACATATAAAAATTTCAGCTAAAACTAGATTGTTTACTATTTGAAATCGTGAAAACACTAGGAGATGTTAGTGTAGAATTTTGATACTGTTGGTAGATTTGAAATTCTATTTGTAAAATATTGTATCTAGAGTTTTATAACTCCAATTGAGGCATGTGATACCTTTTTAGAAAGATTAGTAAGTCTAGTTTAACATACTAAAAGATAGGGATTTAATGACTATTAGATTAGTATAGATTAAGAACCGAATCATATGTAGTAAGAAAATCTTGTTGTTATAATGTTCTTTGTTATGATTTTCTTTGTGATGATGAAATCTTGATATTTTGTGGCATAATTGTATGAAATGAGTTATGTATCTTTGCATGTCATTGAGCTTGTCATGTTCATTAAGAAAGATAAAAAGATAAGACCTGAAGGGTGATACGGTTAAGCCGAGCACGACCTTAAGGGAAAGACTAAAGAAAGATAATACCTGAAGGGTGATACAGTTAAGCTGAGCACGACCTTGATGGTACCCAACGGGTGATACGGTTAAGCTGAGCACGACCCTGCTGGAAAGACATATTGACCCAAGGGTGATACAGTTAAGCTGAGCACGACCCTATGGGACCCCAAAGGGTGATACAGTTGAGCTGAGCACAACCCTGCGGGAGCAACCTAAGTCTAGTAATGAGCTCATTGTCTAGTTTAGGGTATTAAAGAGTAAAATAATAAAGGTAAGCTATGCATTGATATGATTGAAAATGATGCTTGCATTAATGATAAAGTATGAGATTATTTTTAAGTGTTTGTGAATAAAATGAATCTACTTCGGGTTATATGTTTATGAAATTAAAAATCATCTATAATTGTTCACATGTTTTCTTAATAAATCGAAGTAGTTGGAATGATGACGATGACACTGTATGATAAGCAAATTTTCACCTACTGGGAATTCTTTGAAATTCTCATTGTTTTAGTATGTTCCCGTGTCATTCCAGACAGGTAAATCGAAAGGAGGAGCTACAAAGTGAGGACAAGTTGGAAGATTTCTTTTAATGTTGTGGACTTGTAGCATTTTGTTATATGCTTTTTAATATATAGACATTACTACTATTGTAGGGAATATTATTTACAAGTTATTACTAAGTTGTAATTTATTAAAGATACCAAAAAGTCTCTACAGGCTCAATATAAGCGTAATTTTCTAATATTGAGATACGTTTTTCTTAACCAATTTTGGTTAAAAATTTTACGTTAGAAAAGTTAACATCTTCTAGTTACGTATTATGACCTAGGCATAATATAGTAATTGGAAGGATGTTACAGAAATCTTAAAGTCAGGGGAGCATGAGTAAAACTAGAAGTGTATGTGTTTTATTTGCTTTGATAGAACACTTGATCCGTGCAAATGCTGAGAAAGTTTTCAGGATTAACAATTTCTTCCTAAGAAGCATCAATTGAGTATTTGGCATGCTCAAATCAAAAAGGGGGAGATTGTTAGATATGGTGAAGAGGTTGAGGAAGATTTTACATGGCCACTCAAATTGATAGCATATGTACTTTGTTTAAAAGCTTGGTTCAAGAAAGATAAAATCCCTCATTCCTCACATGAAGTTGATTAAGTCATGCATACGTTAGCTCATTAATTCATGATTAGGTCACACGCATTACATGAATCATTTGGCATGACATTAAAGCATTAAAGTTTTCATAAAAAGTGTTTTTCACTGTTTTAATCGATTACCGATCATACTTAATCGATTAATTGCTTGGTTACAGAACTGCATATAAAGATATGAACACTTTAATCGATTACCAAATTCTTGTAATCGATTATATTCAGCTGACTTTGTTAAGTCGTTCTGTGATAATCGATTACTTGATGGATTAATCGATTATATATCCATCTGCATAATTTTCAGAAGAAATTTTATCTGGTTTAATTGATTACCAGATTATTGTAATCGATTAAATAAGCATTGATACGTTTTTCACACTCCCTGTGTTAATCGATTGTTTGAGTGTTAATCGATTACATCAGTGCTTCAAAAAATGCAGATCCTCTAGCATAATCGATTACGACATGAGTTAATTGATTATTTGTTCTTGAGAATTTTTCCAGATTTCAGATGAACACTTTAATCGATTATTTTGGAACTTTAATCGATTACATTTGTTAAAATAATCGATTACCATTACGGAATAATCGATTACAGTCAGTTAATTCAGTTTTTTATAAATAGATGCAGCTCATTAAGAAAAGAGAGACATTTAGTTTTACGAAGTAAGCCTTGTAAACACACTCTCTGGAGATTTCAAAAGCACCAAGGTTCACTAGAAACATTCATTGATAATGGTTTCAAGAATCATGAAGAATCTCATGTGTTGAGTCATCTTTTCATGATTAGTTTTTGTTAAAGCCTCATTTGTCAAAAAGAAGTCATCAAGAAAGATCATGACATTCATTCTCAGTCTGGTTTGATCATTTAAACTCATTCATTTCACTGAGAATGTTCAGGTGATATCTTTCTTGAATCAATTTCATTGTTGTATTGTTTAGAAATTATTTGTTTTGTTGGTTGGTTGTTGGTATGACAATTTGTATCTTTAAAGCATTGCTAGATAGGTATCTAGTGGGAAGAACAGAGAGGGGATCTCTGGTTCTTAGATCTTTTGAGAAGTCTATATAGGTTTAGATTTTGAATTTTACCTAGGGTGGGTAAAAGAGATATGTGTTTGCTTGTAAAGATATTCATTTTGTTATAGTGGAAACTCTAATCAAGGTTGATTAGAAGTAAAACTGGATGTAGCCTCCAGGGTTGAGAGGTGAACTAGTATAAATCTTGTGTGTAATTGTAATTTTCTGTTCACATTCATATTGTTCTTGAAGTATTATTTTTGTTTACATCACAAGATTGGGTGAAGCTCAAGAGTGGGTTGATTGAGATAAAAGTTGATCTTAAAAGTTTGATTTTCTAATTAGTTAAGATACGATCCTTCTTTCAAAGTATTCCGCTGTGTATAAAATTTGTTTTAAATTTTAAAAACTCTGAGGTAAAACCAATTCACCTCCCCTCTTGGTTATTTGCATAAGTGTTTATTCTATTTTCAATTTCAACATCATCATTATAATCATCAATATCATCTCATTCATTCACAATCCATATTACTACGAGACTGGTATTGTAGGAAAATTCTAAATTAAAGAGGAGGACTACAATATAGAAAACACACTCTTGTGTCCATTTAAAATTTAATAAAGAATTAAATAGAAAAATATATTATAAAATTTTGGGCAGAATCTCTTCGGTAATTAAGACTTTTTCCAAACATCTAATCATTATAACAACAACATCAGTCACAGTTTTATCCATCAATAACAAATTCATCACATCCCATTAGTTAAAAACATAGTTTTTCCTGGAAACGAGCACACAACAGGAACAAACATACATCAATAATAAATATATCACATCCCATTATTTTAAAACATAGTATTTCTTGAAAACCAGCACACAACACGGATAGACAGATATCCTCATAGTTAGACTCCCTGGCCGCCAACTATGGTATCTAAACCATCGCCAAAATAATAAACTCCCTTTACTTAACAAGAAGTTCTCCCTATTACAGCCTAGTGGTGTTGTTTTGCAATCCTTCGAATACTCATGCTTGTCCGAATGCAGAGCTCTATATACCAAATCAAAGACAATTTAGTATATATTTCAAAGACAATGTCAATGTTAACAGTTGGAGTCAAATACCCGCTCAAATCCAAAAGGGGATAAACGGTGTTTTGGGAGAGCACATCAAAAGACATCATTTTGAAATTCCAATCACACCAATGTGACCAGGGTTCAACAAGAATCACAGAAATAACATCAATTTCATAAAAATGAGACTTTTACAACATCTCATTTTCAAAGGAAGTGTAGTACTCCCAACAATGGTACCTAAAACACAAGAGACACTAAGAGAAGCTTAAACTAGCTAGAAGAAGACAAAGGAAACGAAGATTACCTCAAAGAAACCAAGAAAGAAGGATTGGAGGCTTCGTTCTCTACCGAATCTTCAAGTTGGGTTTCGAAGATTCCGCTTTGATTAAAGGGTTCCTTTCCTTGCAGTGGTCCAACGGTAAGCGGTGGTGGCTCGTGGTGGTCACTGATGGTCTTGGGTGGTGCTGGATAATGGTGGGAGGTTAGGTGGCTGCTTGGAGGAAGAAGGAGGCCAGTTTTCATAATTTTTCATGTTGTTGCATGTTTTAAAACTGACTTGACTCGCCCAGGCAAGCCAAAAAGCCTGCACATACATCCACTTGATTTGTAACTAGAAGTCAGATTTTCATTCTCCTTCTTCAAGTTACAAATTTCAGTTTGTAGCTCCATTATTTTTGCAAGATGATCTTCCATATTCTTTTTAAGCTTGCTATTAGATTTAGCCAGCTTTTTTGCTTCTTTGTGCATCTCTTGAAATTCTAAAACAGTTTGTTCAAGTTCAGAAGTTACCTCCTCTTCTTCATCCAGCAGATCATCATCTTCTTCATGGATAATAGAAGTTAAACACATGTTTGCTTCTTCCATATCAGCAGATGATTCAGAGGTAGAGGAGTCATTATCTTCCCATGCAATGTAAGCTCTTCTAGACTTAGTTTCCTTCTTTCCTTTGCTGTCTTGCTGTTGTTTCTTCAAGTAAATGGAACATTCTGACTTGATGTGACCTGGTTTGCCACATTCAAAGCAAGTATAGCTGCTGTCCATTTTCTTGGAGTTGCTGGTTGTTGTTTGTTGAATTGTTCTTGTTGTTTCTTGCAAATTTTCTGCCCTTGTTCTTCTTCATAAATTTGCTGAACTTCTTCACAATCAAGTTCATGCTTTCATCTTCCTCCTCATCACTAGATTCCTCATCTTTCTCAACCTTGGTTGCTGCAGATTTCAGCGCTAGCCTTTGCTGTTCTTTTCTGCATCTTCACCAAAGGTTAGTTGAGACAATTCAAATTCATATTCAAGCAACTTACCAAAAAGTGCAGCCATTGTCATCTTGGAAAGATCTTTGGATTCCTTGATGGTTGTTACTTTGGGTTGCCAAGCTCTAGTGAGGCATTTCAGAATCTTGATGTTAAGTTCTTCAACATCAAATGTTTTGCCAAGTCCCAAGAGGTGATTCACTATATGTGTGAACCTTGTTTGCAGCTGGGAAATACTCTCATTTTGATTCATATTAAACATTTCATATTCATGAATCAATGAATGCTTTCTTGACCTTCTTACTTCCTCAGTCCCTTCATGGGTGATTTCCAACATCTCCCACATTTCCTTGGCACTTGTGCAACGAACGGTTCTGAAAAATTCATCAGAAGATAGAGCAGAAGTTATCATGTTCTTTGCTTTAAAATCATATTGAACAATTCTTTTCTCATCAT
>PYAF01001284.1:0-17931 GCA_007407185.1 Glycine tomentella
TTCTTAGGATTCTCAGATGCGAGACATCGATTTGGGATGATTTTACGTGTGCATCAATAATAATAGAAAATAACTTATGCAAGGTAATATTAATTGAATACTAAGGGTATGAACGATGAAATCCAATCCTACGCTCTTTAATTAATCAAACTCGTTTTCTTTTCAGTAATATTTCGTAATCTTCATATTAAGTTTATTATTTCAGTTTTTACTAAACTATTCAGTTATTTCCGCAATTACATGAAACTTCGTTCACAATCACTGTACATAAACTATTAAACTGTTAAGTTCTATTTGAATTAACTGAGTAAAATCAAGTCCCTGTGGAGACGAACTTTTATAAATTTTGTAACTTACAACGACGATTGGTACGCTTGCCAAAAGTCTTAACAACCTCACATATACATACACAACATACAACCATGGGTTCATCAATGCACTGACCATGGATAGGGACCAACCCTTCCTCGTAAGGATATCCAATCATGCACCCCATGTGTATCCATAGTATACAATGACATTGTCAACATCAACATTATCTCGCATCAATGTCATTATCAACATCAACATCATGTTATCTCAATGTCTTCAACATCATTTTATTTCAATATCATCTCATTTAAACATCATCAACCACATTAACATTATCTCATTTTGAAATCATCAACATTATCTCATTTCAACATCATCAACCTCATCAACATTATCTCATTTCAACATCATTATCATAATCATCAATATCATCTCATATTAATATAATCATCAACGTAATTTCATTTCAATGTCATCACCAGCATCATAAACAATCACATTTCACCAACCTCATCCATTCACAATCTATATTACCACGAGACTTGTATTTTAGGAAAATTTTAATTAAAGAGGAGGACTATAGTATAGAAAACAAACTTATGCCCATTTGAAAAATTTAATAAAGAATTAAATAGGAGAACGTATTATAAAATTTTGGGCAGAGTCTCCTCTGTAATTAAGACTTTTTTTCCCAAAAATCCAATCATTACAACAACAACATCATTCACAATTTTATCCATCAATAATAAATTCATTGCATCCCATTAGTTAAAAACACAGCTTTTCTTGAAAATGAGCACACAACAGGAACAAACATACATCAATAGTAAATACATCACATCCCATTAGTTTAACACATAGTTTTTCTTGAAAACCAACATGCAACAGGGACAGACATATATCTCTATAATTGGGTTCCCTGACCCCCAACTATGGTATCAAAAGCTATAAACAAACAATAAACTCTCTTCACCTGTAATGCCTCAACTTACCATCTTATTATTATTGATTTTTAATGAAAAATTCTTTTAAACTTACTTAAGATCACTCAATTGAATATAATAAAATTTTGCCAATAACTGATACTCCAAGAAAATTTCATTATTGAGTAATATTTATAAATATGAAGTAATATATATAATAAAATTACAAACTGACACTGGTTCTATTACATAGTACAACTAATTCAAATCACTCTGTACTAAAAGAATACATCTTCAAACATATCATCTTCAAACAAAATCCTCTTATTGTAAATAGCTAGTGGTCTCTCTTTGTTGTTCATCTGCTCGCCCGAATAAAGTCGAGGTCATAGCAGGTGTCAACCACAGACACAAAATACAGGGTAAGTTTATGATAAACATAATTTAAGCAACAAAATATATTCAATATGCAGATATTCATAACAACATCCTCAAAGATACATGATTCTCTTAGACTCTTATCATGTTGCATGATTCTCTTAAACTCTTATCATGTGGTACCAACAGTCAAGATAGCCCCATCCTAGTGGCACAGAACCGAAACGATCAGTCAGGGTCCCTCGGTGTTGCAACAGGATTCTCACCCATACTTCATGTGATCATCATGGGTAGCGTGATTTCCCCACCGAAAGAGTCACCCCCAGCTCAGACTCCTCTTGTCTGAACGCTCGAACTCAGTTCCTGCAACTATCTGACACACCTCTTTTCTAAGGCAACTCTTATACACACCTCCTCTCTGAGGCAACTTTTATGAGACACATGAGACTAATTCACTTATGCATATCTCATTCTTTTCATAAACTCAGATATTCAATATAAATCTTCCAATTATTGTCTCACATGATTTACTTAGAAAATCAACATAAATCATGTACAGAACTCAGCTTATTACTCATGTACAAAATACAACATATCATTCATGTACAGAGATTCATAAAAACATTCAACAACACATAAAACCTTATTCAGACACTCAATCATGTAACTATAACTTTAAATCCAATAATTACTCAGATACAAGTCATATTTCACAGAACTTTAAACACTTATTCAAACACAAGTAACACTTAAACTATCTTTATCATAAAACTTCCCCATACATACCTTATAACCTCTTAATAAGCTTGTCTTTCTCTTCCTAAAGGTGCTAGCTTTACACTTGATTCTTCAAGGGGAATGGAGTCTCTTTATGCTTTTGAAAATGAAAGGATAAAAGTGAAATGAAGGAGAGGTTTCACGTGGAATAGGTGGAAGAATGAAGTCTTGAATGTGACTTCCACTTAAGGCCTTCCTCCCTTTATATAGAGTTTTGGAAAATAATAAAATATTCAAGGACATTTCTATCCTTTCTAGCTAGTTACTCCCATTTGGTTTCATTAGAACTTAGTTTCATCTCATTCCATTTCATTCTAACTAAGCTCGTAATGGTTTTCCTAAATATATTCTATCCTTTATAAAAATCTTCTAAGCCATGATGACTTTCTTTACAAGTGTCCCACCACTTGGCTACTTCTTACAAGTGTCCCTCCACTTGTCAAATGTCATGAAGCTTCTCCCATTTTCTTGCTCTTTCACGTGACCACAAGGGAAGGAAGTGAAGTTTTGCTTCCGTTCATGTTATCTTGCATAAATATTGTCCAAAGCATGGCTTCTTGGCCCTTTTCTTCCTTTTTTCACATGGACTTTGCTTTAGCCAAGGGGAAGATTTTTATCTTCCTTTCCTCCTTCTATATCATGTTTCATTTCCTTTTAAAGAAGAGAAAATTGTATGGTTTCTTTTGTATACATATGTCATCTTTTAAATGAAGAAGAATAATCTAGTTTCATCTTTACTTTACACATGGCTTTTCTAGTAGGAAGTAAAGTTCAATTTGAACTCTTCTACCTAAAGGATAATATTAAATAATAGAACTCTAGAGTTTTCCAGAAACTGACTTCAATTACAGTATAAATTGCTCACAAGCAGTCTATACAGAGTGCTACACAGACCTAACATACAAGACTGCTCTTATCTTAATTCTAATTGGTCCGTTCTGCTTCTAACCATCAAAATTACTAAACCATCTTATTAAATAAGTCTATTCATCCTACAATTAAGAGAAAATTTCACAGATTCTATTTATCATTTTTCCATATTTTTTTATGCTTGAATTCTCCTGAATAAAATTTCAAAGTTACGACCGTATGAAATTCATAGAAATCCTATTCTGAGGCTTCTTGTCACAAAGTATTTTGGTAATTTGCCATCCAAGGGCACTCTGTAATTTCATCAAGCTTTCACAAAATATTAAAGGGTGTCTTGGTAATTTTTGCCTCAAGGGTACTATGATAATTTGTCATTAATCTTGAGGTATGATTGTAATTTTTAAAATATCCAAGGGTATTTGTGTAATTCTAGCTCAAGGGTATTTTTGTAACTTCTACTTTAAAATATCTAACCAAAAATATCCAAGGCCATTATCGTCATTTTCCTCAAGGGCATTTCCGTAATTTATGCTTCAAAGGAAGGGTAATATGGTCATTTCTCTTCAAACATTTTTGTAATATCTCTAATTAATATTTCACCCAAATAATTTAAATATAGACCAATCAAATCTCACATAACCTAACACTCACATCAACAAATGCACAAGAATAATTCATACAATATATATTTGTAGTTATTGAAATTTTAGGGTGTTACATCACCTATCTATAAACTCTCCCGTTAGCTCCTCACGGTATTGTTTTGAGATCCCTCAAGTTCTTGTGCTTTGGCCCAAAATATACAAGTTGAAGACAATTTAGTATAGATTTCAAAGACAAGGTTAATATTAACATTCGGGGTCAAATACCCACTCAAATTTAAAAAGGGGTTAAAATGGTGTTTTAGGAGTCCACATCAAAAAGACATCATTTTGAAATTCCGATCACACCAATGTGACCGGGGCTCAACGGAGGTCACAAAAATGGCATCAATATTATCAAAAGGAAACTTTTACAATGTCTCATAGAAAATACCCAATAACGGTATCCAAATCACAAGAGATATCAAGAGAGGCTTCAAACTAGCTATGAGAAGTCATAGAAAACACGGTTACCTCGAAGAAACCGTGAAGGGAAGATTGGAGGCTCCATTCTCTACCGAATCCTTGAGTTGAGTTTTGAGGATTCTGCTCCGATTAAAGTGTTCCTCTCCATGCGGTGGTTCAACAGCATTAAACGACGGCTTGTGGCATTCACCGGTGGTCGTGGCTGGTGGAGGAGGAGGGGGAGGGGTTTGGGGGGCTATTTGGGAAAGAAGAAGACCATTTTTTTTCGAGTTTTGATGCTTCTATGCGAATTTATAACCGTCTTTACTCGTCCAAGTGAATTTTGGTTGGCATTTTGGCTCTCCTGGGCGAGCTTATCAAATTTTGAAATTTCATTGTTGCTGTGAAAAATTGATATCTCATGCTTTTCCCAAATCCCAATGGTCAGACTTTGCATATTTACGATAGAAATCCACCTTTAAAATTTGATGGCGGTCCAACGGTTAACCAATTGTGATTTTACCAAAACAGGTTTTGGGTCAAACTCGAAATCACTCAATTTCAACACAGCTCAAACAAACTCCACATAACTTAACATCCACACCAAGCAATTGCACAAGGATAATTTACACAACAATTCAAGTAATCTAAGCTAATCAAATAACACAAGAAATACATGAAACACTTATTTTTAGTTTATCAAAATTTCAGGGTGTTACAATTGTCATTTTCAGCGATTGAGTTATGGCTAGTAATTTTAATTTACGCTCTATTCTAGATGCTAACAAGTTAACTAGACCAAATTTCACGGATTGGTATCGCAATGTAAAAATAGTTTTATGTTCTGAGAAGATAGCGTATGTCCTGGATGCTCCGCTTCCTATTGCCCATTTGGAAGGGCAAGATGGGATGTCGAGTTCGACTCGTAAGCCCATAAACAGCACCTAATGGATAATGAGCATGTAGTATGCATACTACTTGCGTCTATGTCCATGGAGCTTCAGCGTCAGCATGAGCATATGGATCCTCCCTCCATTATCTTCATCTGCAAGAGATTTATGATAAGCAAGGGAGGGTTGAGCGGTTTGAAACCTCCAAAGAGTTGTTTAGCTGCAAGATGGTTGACAGCACTGCGGTTAGACCGCACGTCCTTAAGATGATTGGGTTGATAGAGAAGCTTGCTTCTCTTGGCTTTATCATGGACCATAAGTTGAGTGTTGACTTAGTCTTTTAGTCCTTGCCACCTTCCTTTAATGGCTTTGTGGTCAACTTTTATATGAACAAAGTGGAGACAACACTCCCTGAGTTGTTGAGTCTCCTGACCACTGCTGATGGTACTATTAAGAAGAACATGACCTAAGCTCTTCTAATTGGTGGGCCCTCTAAAGCCAAGGGTAAGGATAAGTCCGTAGTGTCAGACAAGCTCAAGAAGCCCAAGGCCCAACCCAAGAACAAGAAGGCAAAGGGAAAGGGAAAGGAGAAATCTAAGGATACTACTGTTGTATGTTTCCATTGTCAGAAGGAAGGACATTGGAAGAGGAACTGCCCATTGTTCGAGCCTCAAGGGAAAGAAGCATGTTGATGTTTCTACCTCTGGTATGTGATAACCGATGCCGTATCACTTCAAAAAAATTAAACTTCGCTAATTTTGTAGCATAGGACTAACTTAGGTCGACTCAGAGACAATCAATATGGTTCCAACTTGAATTCACTAGGAAATAATGGGGGTTTTAGCGAACAGTTTGCATGCGATGAATAAAAATTGTAGAAAAACGTAGCAAAATAAAAACTAATAGAATTGATAATAGGTATTCTAAAATAGATTAAAAAGCATCAATCCAATTCACCAAACCAAGAAATGCGAATTATCATAGTTCTCAGATCATGATTTTGTTATGAAAGTTCATTCAATTTCATTAGAAGTAGTTCAATCGAAGTAACCCCGAAATTAATTGAAACCACAAACCTAATTAAAATATCATCCAAATAATCTGTGACTAAAATTCAAAATTAGGAAATGAATCTGTAACCTAATCTGTTTTCAATCCTAAACACATTCATAATCATGAAAATTGAATAGAGGATTTAAGAAGTGAACATTCACACAGAATTTGAAATACCAAACCAGGACTCAAATTCTCCTTGCTTAGGTTGGTTGCTTGGATTGATTGATTGTTTAGCCTTCCATGATCATCATCAATGAAATCCCCATGAAATTAGTTCAAGAAAATGGAAGAACAAAAATGAAAATGAAGAACAATTGAGAGAAAAATAAGAGAAAAGGGTTTTAATTCTGAAAACTTCTAAAAGTCACTACAAAATATGTTTTTGCTAAAATGAAGTGTAATCCTTCACTCTTTAATTGCACTAGCATATAGTGATATTCAAGTGCAGAGGTTCTAACTTCCAATTCTAAAATGACCATCAAAATGACAGAATTGGACTTATCTTATCTCTGGCAATATTGTAGATCTTTTCTTTATCTTTCCAGGGACTACTCATATGTGCCATTTGAAGTTTTATAGAGCTCTCTAGGTCCTACACAAGGAAGATATGTCAAGTGAGCATAAAATTCGAAAATAAGCAAGAATTAGCAATTAAGCCCACTTGTTTGCCTAAAACAAAAACTGAATTAGAATAAGAAAATAAAAGTCCAATAGAAGTCAAATAAGTCAAGAAGAATAGAAAAGTATTAAACTAAAAATGCTCAATCAGTATGTTCACTATAGAAATTAATTTTTCAAGTGTTAATTCCACTTCATGGGTATTGGATACTGGTTGTGGTTCTCATATTTGCAATTTGTTGCAGGTACTAAAGAACCCTAGAGGTTGGAGAAGAATGAGGTGAATCTCCGTGTTGGGAATGGAGCAAGAGTTGTTGCATTAGTTATTGGAGATGTGAACCTTGTTTTGCCTACGGGCCTTTCATTACATTTGAATAATTATTTCTATGTTCCATCTATTTTTCAAAACAGTATCTCTATTTCCCATTTATAACAATTTGGTTTTCACTTTTTAATAAAGGATGACAAGTTTTTATCATTACGAATAATCTTGTTTATACTTGTGTAACGACCTAAAATTATTCTAGATGTTATATCTTTATTAGGGTTAAATTTTAAGAAGCATATATTAGTAAAATTTCTAAAACGTATAAATTATAGAAGTTGTTGAACTAATATATATATATATATATATATATATTATATGTAGTCACAGTCTGTGTTACAAAAGTCATTAAACAAGTACAGTATTTTCTATACACCAGCCTAGTTCATATCTTCATTCCTACACCACCACCAATCCGGGGCATCAAGGAAACTGACCACTATTGCCATCTAAAAAAATGAAACAAATCTAGTGAGAAGTAAAATTTCTCAGTAGGCAAAACTAAACCACCAAACACGTTAGTACGTTAGTAAATCATCAATATAGTCAAATGAATCCATAAAATAATTATGCAAACTATATGAATGCATGAAATGAATTTTCCCAGGGTGCACATGGCCTCTACATATCGGACTGTATGTAGCTACACCTCGTACTGGATGTAGAAATGATGTGACCATCTTACACTAGTCATGCAATTCATTCCATGTAATTCCACTGGTCTCTACATCTCGTACTGGATGTAGTCTCAAATTATGTCTCACAAATCTCGTACTGGACTTGGAAACATGAATCAACATATCATCACATCAAAATCCATCCATAATAAAATCCATGAGCAAATACATACAACTTCATGGAAAATATTTTTATCATAACATCATATGTACCACAAGTATGGTTAAACTACCATACCTTATTTAAGTAAGATCATTACCAACTTAGGCATGACCATTGAGTATCCTCAAGCTACAGAAAATCATGTTAGTAATCTAACTAATAATCACAATATATCTTTCAAATAATTTTTAATTCCTTTAAACATTCACTAGAAAAGATTATAACTTAGCATGCATCTTAATCTTCTTTCACCTACCACCTTACTACTTCATCCTCAAAATTTAATCACTCAAGCATTTGTACCATTTATCTACATACCATTCAACCTCTACTTCTAAATAGTAATACAAAACAGTCCCATAATAAAAATATGAACAAACAGTCCAAATATCATCAAAATCACTTCCAAAAATCATCAAATGTAATTCCAAATATTACTAATATTTCAGCCTATAAATCATCACATATCCTATGGTTAAAATCAACATTTCCACATCATAAAATAACCTTCAATGACATGAAATTCCATCCTAAATAATAACCATAAATCTGTACATTTTAAACATGTAAATTAGTCCAAATAATTTCTTAACTAGAGATTGAAGCCTAGCCTACCTCAAGAGAATTTGGTGTTGAAATGGAATGGATTAAGGGGTTGTCTTCCTTGGAAAATCCTTTAAGAAATTAAGTCTTGATAAAGAAAAATTGATGGATAAAGTGGGAGAAGATGTCACGGTTGAAGCACACAAAGGAGGTAAGAAGGAAAAGCTAGGTGCAAGTAGCAAGTGTAGACTTTGCAAGAAGCTAGCATACGTGCAAAAATTTTGGAGCAGCCAAGCTATTTATATTAAATTATTTAGTTAGATAGTAAGTGAATTAGTTAGATTTCAACTAGATTAGAATTTAATTTAATCTTTGAAGATACTATCCTAATATAATCATTACTATTATTCCTTTATTTAGAGCTTAAGTGTACGTGGAGCTTGCTAAATAAATGGATTTCATCTGCTTGGTGTCTAGCACTACATATACATGGGTAAAACTACATAAAGCAAGATTCCTTCATTTAATGCTTGATTTCCACGTTGAAGGCCACCTAGAAAGGTTGGTCAAGAAGCTTGTTTCAAATTTTGTCTTATTCTTAGTATTGACTTCCCATTGACTTCTATTTCACATACCCATGTATAATCCTTGGGCTGTAGCACGTGAAGCTTTGAGAGTATTCATCAACTTTTGATTGGTCCAAATTTGGGCTGAATCTTCTAGCCTTTGTGCCAAAGTTCTAGGAGCTACAAGTTGCCAAGAAAAGATTTTTCTTTCAAATAGCTAGAAAATTCTTTTACAACACATGGTTCGTTCTTTCTATATTCTGTAGTAATAAAGTAGCCCAAAAATTCTCATCTTTTAATATGTTAAACTACAATTCCTAAGCTTTATAAAAAGGTATCACATGCCTTATTTGTAATTATAAAACTCTAGTTATAACATTTTTAATCTAGACTCCAAAACTGTCAGCAAGCTGAGAAATTCCACACAGACATCTCTTAATGTTTTAGTTACTACAAGCAGTACACAAACTATATTTATCTAAAATTTTAATATGTTATAGTAGTCATATATATCTTTAATTTCATATCTCATACACCTGATTCGGATAAGAATTGAGAGAGAAATAAATTTCTCAATTCGGGTGGCAGAAATGGACAGTGAGTAAATAAATTCTATCATATTCTTCTTGTATGCAACTATTATTACACTTCCATAATTCAATCATAAATATAAACTCAAGATATAATTTTGAGGATGTTACACTTGTGCATCACGGGTGAGTGGATTGTATGTTTTGGATCCAGATTCGAATAATGACATTCTTAGCATTCAAGCTAAGAAGCCAAGGTTAGATAATCGATCCTATCTTTGGCATTGTAGGTTGGGACACATCAATAAGACAAGATTGTTTATACTTTATCAAAATGGTGTGTCTAAAGGAAGAACCAAACCTTGCTAGACATGGTACGGTCTATGATGAGTGGTACAAAGATCCCAAAAACTTTTGGGCATTCACCCTTGATATGGCTGTAAGCCTTCTTAATAAGGTTCCATCCCAATCTATTCTTACTACTCCGTATCAGATATGGAGGGACAGGAAGCCTAACTTGAGTTATCTCAACGTGTGGGGCTGTCCAGCTTATGTCAAGACCGCACTTGAAAAGTTAGGGGCTAGGAGCACTGTGTGCTACTTTGTAGGCTATCCCAAAGAAACTAAGGGATACAACTTTTATTACCCTAAGGACCAAAAGGTGTTTGTGTCCAAGAATGCTACCTTTTTTGAGGAGGATCTTTTCTCTCAAGCAGATAGTGGGACTAGGTAGAACTTGAAGAAATTCAAGACCTACAGGAATAGATAATAGAGCCTGAGTCTGTTGATCAGGAGATGCCTCAACCAGAGACTGTAAACACCCAGCCCTGTAGGAGGCTAGGGTTATTCATCCACCAAAGAGGTACGGATGTGTGATTGAGAATTAGCAAATCATTAAGGATGATGAACCTACTTCCTGCACTAAGGCGATCAAGGACGTTGAATCCTCAAAATGGCAAGAAGCCATGGAGATTACTCCTAAGGTGTGGGAAGTTGTAGCTGGTATTTCCTTTGAAGGTGAAAGGAAATTTGAAGAAGAAGCTGAGAGTTACAGTAGGGTGGATGCTTCTTGATCCCCAAATGAGGCTGAAGCTGTAACACCCTGAAATTTTGATAACTTAAAATATATGTGTGATGTATTCCTTAATTTGAATTCATTATTAATTAGGATTAGTTGAAATGTTATGTGCATTCTCCATGTGCAATTGCTTGGTGTAGATGTCAAGTTATGCGGAGTTTGTTTGAGTTGCGTTCAATTGTGTGATTCCGAGTTTGACCCGAAAACCTATTTTAGTAAAGTCATCATGCTGGATTGGTTAACCGTTGGATCTCGTTAAAATTTTATAGATATCTTCCTAACCCATATATATAACGTTTCACCGTTGGGATTGTGAAATTAATGTCTGTAACATGAGAAATTAATTTTTCACTGAAGCAGAAAATTCTAGAATTGGGTCAGCTCACCCAGGCAAGTTTTGCAGGCATTTTTGGTCGCCTGGGCAAGTGGAGGCGATGCTGAATACGTTTTTAAGCTTTCAAGTCACAAAATTTGAGGTTATTCCTCCTCCAAACAGATCCAAGCTTCCCCACCACCCTCCTCCACCACCCAAAGTCATCAGAGACACCCACAAGCCACTGTTGCTTGCCACAAGAACCTGGCACGAAGAAGAACCCTTTAATCAGAGCGAAATCTTTGAAACTCTTCTCGAAGTTTCGGTAGAGAATGGAGCTCCCAATCCTCCTTTCTTGGTTTCCTTGAGGTAATCTTAGTTTCTTTTGTCTTCTCCTAGCTAGTTTAAGCTTCTATTAGTGTCTCTTGTGTTTTAGGTACCGTTGTTGGGAGTTTTACACTTCCTTTGAAAAACCCTTTAAAAATGAGATGTTATAAAAGTCTCCTTTTTATGAAGCTGATATCATTTCTGTGATCCTTGTTGAACCCTGGTCACATTGGTGTGATCGGAATTTCAAAATGATGTCTTTTGATGTAAACTCTCAAAATACCCTCTTAGTCTCTTTTTAAATTTGAGTGGATATTTGACCCCAAATGTTAACATTGATCTTACCATGGAAATCTATATTAAATTATTTTCGATTTGGTGTATAAAGCTTTGCATGTGGACCAAAACACGCATTTTGACGGATCGTGAAACAACTCCGCTAGGCTGAAATAGGGAGAACTCCTAGTTAGGTACAGGGAATTTATTATTTTGGCGATAGTTTAGATACCATAGTTGGGGGCCAGGGAGTCCAACTATGAAGATAACTGTCTGTCCCTAATGTGTGCTGGTTTTCAAGAAAAACTACGTTTTTAACAAATGGGATGCAATGTATTTATGATTGATATGTGTTTATTCTTGTGTGTGCTCATTTTCAAGAAAAATTATTTTTAACTAATGGGATGCGATGAATTGAATTGTTGATGGATAAAACTGTGAATGATATTATTATTGTGATGATTAAATTTTTGGAAAAAGTCTTAATTGCAGAGGAGACTCTGCCCAAATTTTTATAATATGTTTTCCTATTTAATTATTTATTGAATTTTTTTAAAAATGAGCATAAGAGTGTATTTTCTATATTGTAGTCTCCCTCTTTAATTTAGAATTTTCCTAAAATACCAATATTGTGGTAATATGGATTGTGAATGAAATGAGATGACGTTTATGTGGTTTGTGATGCTTAAATGAGATGATGATGAATTGGTTGTTGGTGTTGAAATTGAAAGACAGGGCCTTGAAGCCCGAAGGCATGTGAGAAAAACAGAATTTTTCAAGCGGAAACACACATACCACACAAGAATCATTCTTTAGGACATAGATGTTATCTTGTTTATATTCGAAATTTGATGATCAAGGATAGGCTTGAAGATACAAGCCCTCTAATGTTGATAAACACCACTTCTTGTCAAGACTCAAGAACACTTCTTGAAGGCTACCAACAAACACCAAAGGAGGCAGGCTAGGCACACCAATGGAGAGGAAGAAGGTTAGATTTTAAAGTGTTTTTACTTATCTAAGAGGCTCACCAATAGATGATATTGGTGGCTGAATTTTCAGCCAAAACTCACACAAAGGGGCACGTGAAAATAGAGGAAAGTAGATAGGGTTTTTCCTACAAAAACTATTAGAGAATTATGATCACAATAGCACACTTTATAGAAGAGTTTAAGTCAGATTTTTTAACCAAAAATTTTTATCATAAAGCATCCCACACGTGAAGAAAAGATAGAGTTGTTGCATTTCAAAAATTGCCAACAACCTCCTATCTTATCCTCCTAAGACCAAGTCAATTACTTGGGATGTATTTTTTGCCAAATGATAATCATATATCAGCCGTATGTAAGCCCATAATCAGCCCTCAAACTTCTTCCTAAAATCTAGGACATGATCATGATAAGGATGCTAGTTGAATTCAAATTCAAATCTAGCTCTTATCTTCTCCTTTTGATATGAAACTAACTACTATAGTTAATTCATATTTAAATTCAAAATTTAAATTATCAAATTTAAATATTAGATAATTAATTTAACTATTTAAATTAATTAATAATGTCTTGGACTATCCAAGCCCGTTAACTCCATTCATACGCCCCTCTCTTTAAGATAGGTATCAAAACTCCTTCTTGGGCCAACAACCATTATTAGGCCCAAAACCTTTAATGCTATAATGTCATGACAATAAAGTGTTAGTGTGTGACCCATTAGGTCCAACATAGCCACTGACATAAATGAGTTTGGGCTCAACAAGGTCACTACCCAGAGCACTAGCAATGCTTTATTGCCCCAGAACTATTTAGGTAAATGACAAGATCATCCTATTAAATCTATTTGGTTTCCGTATGTATTTCCTTTCGTCTCGGTTACCTTCCCATAAAACCTAGGGTAAGGAAATGTATCTGCCCTTGTAGTCTAGGGTAAGCTTTAATACGAAATAGGGAGTCTCCAATTTTACTGACTCTAAAGGCAAATCATCTCATGATTTCTTTTACTATGAATAGATTCCCCAAGTCCCGTAAATGTCATCCCGATTTCTCCAGTTTATAGATAACCTAATCTCTCACAAAGATATGATGAATTCCTTCAGCTAGTCACCCTAAACTCATGTTCTTTTAGGACATGCCCAAAGGTATACCTATGTGTCTCCATGTTTCAGGCAGACGAGGTATACAATCAAAGCATGTCTTCTAGAACACAGTCTAGGTGAAAACTTCTGGTCTAAGGAAAGACACACTCAAATAATAAGAGAATACTCTAATGATACTATCTATGAGATTTCCTCATAGAGTCTCTTTGTGGGTCCGTTTAGTGCGAGCTATACCCTTATAGGTCCACCCACGACTTTAGCTAAGACATCTCCATGTCTTTAGCTCATGAGGTCTTTACCTTGTATCTGCATACAAGTAGTTCAGCCGTGCTAGTCTTACCTGAAATCACTGATCCCCATTCTCAGTGTCTTTAGACTAGGAACTTAAAATTTAGAGTAGACATCTGGTATCCTTGAATCCTCATGATCGTGATCTCATCATAGATACTCAACAGATACCTAGTCTATTCCAAGGGTTTTATCCAGTTACTCATATATTAATAATGATATCGAGATAAAATATGAAACAAGATAAAGAATGCTTATAATTTATTCATGACAATATGAAAAGTACATGTACAGCCTAATCTAATGAAAAGATTGTCTCTAGAACATCCATATACTAACAGAAATGAGCTGAGTTTAATATGTATGATGATGATATTGAAATATGTGATGTCGATATACATGAATACCATGGGGGGTGCCTGATTGGATAACCTTACGTGGGTGGGTTTAAAAATTTTAAGCATCCTAGAGAGAAATGGATTGTTTAAAATTCTGGTCCCTAGCTATCCATAGTCAGTGCATTGATGGTGCCTATGGTTGTTAGTATATGGATGTCCTAGAGACAATCTTTTCATTAGATTAGGACGTACATGTACTTTTCATATTGTCATGAATAAATTATAAGCGTTCTTTATCTTGTTTCATATTTTGTCTCGATATTATTATTAATATATGAGTAATTGGATAAAACCCTTGGAATAGAATAGGTATCTCTTGAATATCAGTGATGGGATCACGATCATGAGGATTCATGGATACCAGATGTCTAGTCCTAAATTTAAGTTCATAGTCTATAGACACTGAGAATGGGGATCAACGATCTTGGGTAAGACTAGCACGGCTTATCTACTTGTATGCAGATACAAGGTAAAGACCTCATGAGCTACAGACATGGAGATGTCTTAGCTAAAGTCATGGGTGGACCTATAAGGGTATAGCTCGCACTGAACGGACCCACAAAGAGACTCTATGAGGAAATCTCACAGATAGTATCATTAGAGAAGTCTCTTATTATTTGGGTGTGTCTTTCCTTATACCAGAAGTTTTCACCTAGATTGAGTTCTAGAAGACATACTTTGATTGTATACCTCGTCTGCCTGAAACATGGAGACACATAGGTATACCTTTGGGCATGTCCTAAAAGAACATGAGTCTAGGGTGACTAGCTGAAGGAATTCGTCAAATCTCTGTGAGAGATTGGGTTATCTGTAAACCGGAGAATTGGGATGACATTTACGGGACTCGGGAATCTATGCATAGCAAAAGAAATCATGAGATGATTTGCCTTTAGAGTCAGTAAAATTGGAGACTCCCTATTTCGTATTAAAGCTTACCCTAGACCGCAAAGGTGAAGGTAACCGAGACAAAAGGAAATATATACGGAAACCAAATAGATTTAAGAGGATGATCTTGTCGTTTACCTAACTAGTTCTGGGGCAACAAAGCATTGCTAGTGCTCTGTGTTGTCATTAAATGCGTAGAGGCCTTGTTGGGCCCAAACTCATTTATGTTAGTAGCTATGTTGGGCCTAATGGGTCACACACTAACACTTTATTGTCATGACATTATAGCATTAAAGGTTTTGGGCCTAATAATGGTTGTTGGCCTAAGAAAGAGTTTAGAAACTTATCTTAAAGAGAAAGGGGCGCATGAATGGAGTTAATGGGTTTAGATAGTCCAAGACATTATTAATTAATTTAAATAGTTAAATTAATTATCTGATATTTAAATTGGATAATTTAAATTTTGAATTTAAATAGTTGAATTTAAATATGAATTAACTATAGTAGATAGTTTCATATCAAAAGGAGAAGATAAGAGCTAGATTTGAATTCGAATTCAACTAGCACCTTATCATGATCATATCCTAGATTTTAGGAAGAAGTTTGAGGGCTAATTAGAGGCTTATCATACGGCTGGATATTTGATTATTATTTGGCAAAATAAATTCCAAGTAATTGACTTGGTCTTAAGAAGATAAGATAGAAAGTTGTTGGCAATTTGTGAAATACAACAACTCTATCTTTTCTTCACGTGTGAGATACTTAATTATCAGAATTTTATGGTTAAAAATATGACCTAAAACTCTTCTTTAAATATACTCTTGTGATCATAGTTCTAAGATAATGGTTTTTAAGAAAAACCTCATCTATCTTCCTCCTTTTCACGTGCCCCTTTGTGTGAGTTTTGGCTGAAAATTCAGCCACCAATATCATCTATTGGTGAGTCCTTAGATAAGTAAAACACTTTAAAACCTAACCTTCTTCCTCTCCATTGGTGCGCCTAGCTTGCCTCCTTTGGTGTTTGTTGGTGGCATTCAAGAAGTGTTCTTGAATCTTGACAAGAAGTGGTGTGGATCAACATTAAAGGGCTTGTAGCCTAATCTTGATCATCAATTTCGAATATAAACAAGGTAACATCTATGCCCTAAAGAATGATTCTTGAATGGTATGTGTGTTTCTACTTTAAAAAAAAATTATTTTTCTTCTCACATGCCTTCGGGCTTCAAGGCCCTATCTTGCAAGTGGTATCAGAGCCTGGTTGCTTTACTATCGACGGGTGATGATACCTTGTTTGTTATAATATGTTGTTTGTAATATGATTACGTTTTACATATATCTTTATGTGTTCATGGTTTTGTTTCTTTATGATTCTTTGTGAAAGATTTCAAAGAAACATCTTTTAAAAAAGGAATATGATTCAGCCATGATATGAATATTCAAATATATTGTTTTCTCCGTAATTTTGTTTTCAAAATGCATGAAATATCCTATGCATGTCGTGGTCACATGAACAAAATTTGAATTATGTATTTGGATGCATATTTCGGCCATTTGAGAAATAATTATATTGTGTGCTTGTTAGTTGTTCAACTTTTAAAGTGCAGATATGGAAGGGGATGGTCATGGTGCCCGAATTTAAATTTTGCATTTAAATATTGGAATTCAAATGTTTTAAATTTGAATTCAGATCTTGTTTTAGTTTAAATTGGAGCTGTAATTTTGAATTTTAAATTTTGTATATTTTTTTGTTCCTCCAAAGATGTATTGGAGTTTCTTCAATTATTTTGTAATTAGAAAAATTAGGCTAGTGGCGTTTAGGCATGGAAGATTACATGATGGAGTTGCGGCCTAGGAGCAAGGAGAAAGAAAGCACGAGCACCATGACTATCTGATATAAAATCTGTTTTATGTATGTTTTATGTTTTAAAACGACTAGTATGCATGAGATAGAGTATCGCGGATGTATGTTTTAAAATGACTAGTATGCATGAGATAGAGTATCGCGAATGTATATTTTATTATGCATGTCCAAAAGCAACTAGTGTAATCCGATAGATGTTTCACATAGGATACGACTAGCATGACAATAGTACTTACATGTTTGGTGAGACCCATTAAAATAAAAGAAACTTTTAAAAGGAATCAATTATTAAGCACATGATTACCTCTAACCACTAATGCCACTCGAAATTCCTCTACATGGTGGTGCGCCACAACTCAGTTGGGACCCACTATTTTGTTGAATAAGAGCAGTATTAGAAGTGTGAGACACTTAAGGTGCTGGTTAGTGCTTAACTGAATATATGAGTTGCAGGCTCAGTCGGGCTTATGTATTTTGGGTAATAATGTCAGGTTGGTTGCATGAGATGCACCACTAAGTGACAAGGAGTTGTCAACCTGATATTAAGAGAAGGTATGAGATACTGTTGATAAGGATCAACCCATTATTTAGTTTAATTTTGCGGTCTCAGACGAAGATTAAAATAAATAATCGTACTCTTAATCCCACTAAGGTAATTTTAAGATAAAATAACCCTAAGTCAAAATAACAAGGGTCATTGACTTAGATAAAATAGTGGGAGGGGCATATTATTTAAAGTCTT
>PYAF01001284.1:26215-44379 GCA_007407185.1 Glycine tomentella
GTATCTCTTGAATATCAGTGATGGGATCACGATCATGAGGATTCATGGATACCAGATGTCTACTCCTAAATTTAAGTTCCTAGTCTAGAGACACTGAGAATGGGGATCAGCGATCTCGGGTAAGACTAGCACGGCTTATCTACTTGTATGCAGATACAAGGTAAAGACCTCATGAGCTACAGACATGGAGATGTCTTAGTTAAAGTCGTGGGTGGACCTATAAGGGTATAGCTCGCACTGAACAGACCCACAATGAGACTCTATGAAGAAATCTCACAGATAGTATCATTAGAGAAGTCTCTTATTATTTGGGTATGTCTTTCTTTAGACCAGAAGTTTTCACCTAGACTGTGTTCTAGAAGACATGCTTTGATTGTATACCTCGTATGCCTGAAACATGGAGACACATAGGTATACCTTTGGGCATGTCCTGAAAGAACACGAGTCTAGGGTGACTAGCGGAAGGAATTCGTCAAATTGGGATGACATTTACGGAGTTTAGAAATTGGGAGACATTTACGGGACTCGGGAATCTATGCATATTAAAAGAAATCATGAGATGATTTGCCTTTAAAGTCAGTAAAATTGGAGACTCCCTATCCCTAGACCGCAAGGGCTGATACGTTTCCTTACCCTAGGTTTTATGGGAAGGTAACCGAGACGAAAGGAAATACATACGGAAACCAAATAGATTTATTAGGATGATCTTGTCATTTACCTAACTAGTTCTGGGGCAACAAAGCATTGTTAGTGCTCTGTGTTGTCATTAAATGGGTAGAGGCCTTGTTGGGCCCAAACTCATTTATGTCAGTAGTTATGTTGGGCCTAATGGGTCACACACTGACACTTTATTGTCATGACATTATAGCATTAAAGGTTTTGGGCCTAATAATGGTTGTTGGCCCAAGAAAGAGTTTAGAAACTTATCTTAAAGAGAAAGGGGCACATGAATGGAGTTAATGGGCTTGGATAGTCCAAGACATTATTAATTAATTTAAATAGTTAAATTAATTATCTGATATTTAAATTCGATAATTTAAATTTAAATATGAATTAACTATTGTAGATAGTTTCATATCAAAAGGAGAAGATAAGAGCTAGATTTGAATTTGAATTCAACTAGCATCTTATCATGATCATATCCTAGATTTTAGGAAGAAGTTTGAGGACTGATTAGAGGCTTATCATACGGCTGGATATTTGATTATTATTTGGCAAAATAAATCCCAAGTAATTGACTTGGTCTTAAGAAGATAAGATAGGAGGTTGTTGGCAATTTTTGGAATACAACAACTCTATCTTTTCTTCATGTGTGAGATGCTTAATGATCAAAATTTTATGGTTAAAAATATGACCTAAAACTCTTCTATAAATATACTCTTGTGATCATAGTTCTAAGATAATGGTTTTTGAGAAAAACCCAATCTATCTTTCCTCCTTTTCATGTGCCCCTTTGTGTGAGTTTTGGCTGAAAATTCAGCCACCAATATCATCTATTGGTGAGTCTTTTAGATAAGTAAAACACTTTAAAACCTAACCTTCTTCCTCTCCATTGGTGCGCCTCCTTTAGTGTTTGTTGGTGGCATTCAAGAAGTGTTCTTGAGTCTTGACAAGAAGTGATGTGGATCAACATTAGAGGGCTTGTATTTTCAAGCCTAATCTTGATCATCAATTTTGAATATAAACAAGGTAACACCTATGTCCTAAAGAATGATTCTTGAATGGTATGTGTGTTTCCGCTTTTAAAAAATTTTGTTTTTCTTCTCACATGCCTTCGGGCTTCAAGGCCCTATCTTTCAATGGTTGTATATTGTGTTTGTCCACGTTGCGTACATTGATCGGTTGGACAACCTTGCGAGGGTGGGTTTACGAATTTTAAGCATCCTAAGAGAGAATGGGATTGTTTAAAATTCCGGTCCCTATATATCCATGGTCAGTGTATCAGTGATGTTTCGTATGTACATGGGGATGCATGACTAGATAACCTTGCGAGGGTGGGTTTACGAATTTTAAGCATCCTAAGAGAGAAATGGATTGTTTAAAATTCTGGTCCCTATCTATCCATGGTCATTGCATTGATAGTGCCTATGTTCATACTTCATTTTTCATGGATGGAAATAGAATGGTGGCAGTAAGTACGGGGGTACTAGGGGGCATCACTCTGTTTGGAACTCCCTTGTGACTCAGGGATGATCACCATGGGGGAGTGACCAGTGCACGACAGGGTGACCTCGACGAGCTACTACATCATTTTCCTGAGAGAGACTATTTCCATGAGGATGGTACCACATTGCATGCTAAGTGATGAGTCAGATGCATACATCATTCTGAACATGACTGTTTGAGTTGTGGAATGCATTGGATGATTGTTTTGTTGAATGTGTAATGGCATGATGGGTTTGTCGAGTGTGTATTGGACTGATGGACTTGTGGTAATGATAGTGATTGTTAATGTTGTTTCCTTTCCAATTGTTGTTATCTGATGCTTGTTGGTTTTATATAATAAACTCACCCTTGTATTTGTTGTGTCGTGTAGTTGGTACCTGTGATGATCGCGAACTTTCGTTTGTGGGAGCAGATGAGCAGCAGTAGGTGACCTTGGAGAAAGATCTTCTTTTTGTTGGAGCCGCCAAGCCGACGTGATGACGTTGGACTCCTTTTTGGAGAAAGAGTTGTGTTTTGTTAATCAACTCAATCTTTGTTAGTCTTTGGCTTATTGTTGATATGTAATTTCAGGTGTATATATACGTAAAGCTAAAGGAAGTTCTGATATGTGGATGACATGTACAAATTTAATATATATGTATAATGTGTTTAAATATGTAATTGTAATATGTGAATGATAATTATATTATCGCGAAAAATTTACCATCATTTTCATAATCAAATTAATGAAGTTTTATTAAAAATTGAAGTTGCATAATTAAGAGTTAGTGATATCGTAGCGACGAGGTGGGTCGTTACAGAAGCTTTGGCTAAGCACTAGCCCAATGACCCATGAGGATAGACTTATTTATTACATAATTACCTACATCCTAACCCCTAGAGCAACCAATCATGCCCAAACCACTGATGATGACCTACAAATTGTGTATGGTCTCAAGAATTCCATTCAGATGAATTGGATTCTTACTCTGGAGGAAATTATGCTTAAATCCAAGAGGTTAATGAATTACCCTTTTCCATACCCTGTTCTTGTTTCCAGGTTTATTGATTACTTTAATGTTGATATCTCCAATGAGGTTGTTGACAACACAAACTCAAGCAACAACCTCATCAAAGATAAGCGTCTTACCAAGCTGGGGATGGTCAAGACTCCCCAAGGATGGCAAATGGCTGGCCAACAAGTCCCTGTTGCTGGAAATGAAGAAGAAAGAGAGGCTGAAGATGAAAGCCCTGCTCAACCATCTTACAGTCCATTTGAATCTCTTATGATTCAAAAGATGGATGGCTTATTGTCCTTACATCATGAGCACAGGGCTGAAACTAATTCAGCTTTGGAGGAGACAAAATCTAGGGTAGAAAGCATAGAATCTAGACTTGTTCATGATGATTATGAATCCTTTTAGGACTCCTATGTTTTTCTTTCTAATTGCTTTAAGCTTCTTCTATTATTGCTCTGTTTTATGTTTTCAATTTTCTGATTAATGTACTGTTTTCCTTTGATTAATGAATTTGCATTTCTTTCTTTCACTTGTTGTGCTATCTTTTTCCTTTGAAAAGCCAAACAGAGGGAGAAAAATTGATTGGAAACTAACTCTATTTTGCCCTCTGTTATGCTCTGTTTCTTGTTTCATTTTTTACAAATTGATGGATGATGAAATTCACTAAGTAAGGGGGAGCAAACTAAGTTACAGAAGCTAACTAAAAGAAGCAAATGATCAATGGTTATACCAACAAATTTCTTAACACTTGTTCTTGGCAATGATGATGATTTGTTTTCAGGATTGATAAAGTTCAAACAAAGTTCAAGAATTCTATCTTGCTCATCCTTCAAAGCACTACAAATCTCTAACACATGGTCAATCAATATTTGGCATGTTTAAAGCTAAAAAGCGGAAGATTGTTGGATATATAGGGAGCAACAAGAAGAATGAAGCTTTTAACTTAGAAGAATGTTTTGAGCTTTTCACATGCTTTGAAGATTGAAATCCAAATTGAAGTGTATGAGAAGCAAATCTGTTGATCCTTGCATTTGCATGCATATAATCATTTACATGCTTAAGTGTTTTCATCAAAGAATCAAAGCTATTTCGAAAAGATCTAAATGGGTAATGTTTTTTGAAAAATGTAATTTCACTATTTTAATCGATTACCCATAAGATTAATCTATTATTTAGGTCATGTTTAAAACTGGAAAAGCTTTGATGAACAGTTTAATCAATTAATCATGAATTAATTGATTATTTGGTTCGTGTTTAAAATTGGAAAAGCTTTAATATACATATTAAAATCTATTACACATTTCTTGTAATTGTTACATAGTATAATTCAAAAGTAATACATTGCTGCTTTAATTGATTACCATTTACAGTAATCGATTACACAAGCTATCTTGAAAATCATGTTTTCACTAATTTAATCGATTACCATCATTCGTAATCGATTATATAGGCTATTTGAGAAAAGCTTACTTCACTGCCTTAATCAATTACCAAATATTATAATCGATTACATAAGAGGCTTAAATACAAAACTTCACTGCTTTAATCGATTACAGCTCGATTTAATCGATTATCTTGTTTGTTGTGAAACCCAGAATTCAGCCTTAAACACTTTAATTGATTAAGTGGTAATTTAATCGATTACATGGCTCATTTTAATCGATTATTGGGCGCGTATAATCACTTACAGGTTGTTACAAAACTCTGTTATAAATAGAAAGAAGGCTTGGCTTTAAACTTAACTTGAATACTATGAAATTTATGAATACACACAAGCCTTCACAAAGTTCGAAAGTGATTTTCTGGGTTTACTTAATTCTTGTCCAACTCTTTAATCCTAATGGGTATTGTATGATTTCTTGGGCAAGATATTTCAAAAGAATAATGGAGAGTATGTTCTGAAAATCTATTTCTGCATTCAACCTTGATTGGTAACTCATATACATTCATATTCATTGGATCATCAGGTTGTTTCTCTCCTTAATCTTTGAGTGTAATTTCATTTTTGTAAATTCTGTTATTTGATGCTAGTGTAAAGGGTTTTTTGAAGCTTGTTCTAGAGTAGTGTTCTCTAGGAAAGAACAAAGTAGTGTTCTCTTGTTCTTGATCATTAGGAGTCTAATAGGGTTTTAGATTTCTATTCTTTATCTAGGGTTGATAAAAAGAGATTGTTGTAAATCTTGTAAGAACAGAATTCTATAATAGTGGAACTTTAATCTAGTGTTGATTAGAAGAAACTAGATGTAGCTTCTCTTGAGAAGTGAACCAGTATAAATTGCTTGTGTTGATTTTCTTATCTCTATCTCTTTAAGTAATCTTGTTCATTTGTTGTTGGTGTTTTTATCATTAGTCAACAAGTTCTATTTTCAGCTATTGATCTCTTGTGTTGAGCAATTTGATTGATTAAAAGCATTTTTGGTTTAAAAGTAATTAAGATCCTTTGACTCTGATTTTATAAATAATTTTTAACAGACCAAGTTTAAACTAATTCACCAACCCTCTTGGTTATTGTGGGTATTCCTATTATTTTCAGTGACCGTGGCTAGGAACAAATACTTCCCCGCAAGGATAACCAACCAATCATTGCACCCCACGTGTATATACACAACATAGAACCATGGCATCATCAATGTATGATCATGGCCAAGAACAAATCCTTCCCCGCAAGGATGACCAGTCATACACCCCATGAGTATCCATGTATATCCACATCACATAATGACAACCATGGGCACCATCAATGCATGATCATGACCAGGAACAAATCCTTCCTCGCAAGGATGACCAATCATGCACCTCCATGGGTATCAGTGTAAATACACATCACCTCATCTCGATATCATCATCATATATATCAAATTCATCTTATTTCAACATTATCCTCATAAACATCAACTTCATCTCATTTCAACATCAACATCCATTTCATCATCATCTCATTTAAACATCATAAACCACATTATCATTATATCATTTATACATCATCAAACACATCATCATTATCTCATTCAACCATCACCAACACATCAATAACATCTCATTTCAACATTATCAATGACATCAATATCACCTTATCCATCCACAATCCATATTACTACGAGACTGGTATTTTAAGAAAATTCTAAATTAAAGAGAAGAGGACTACAATATAGAAAACACACTCTTATGCCCATTTAAAAATTTAATAAAGAATTAAATAGGAAAACATATCACAAAATTTTGAACAAAGTCTCCTCTGTAATTAAGACTTTTCCCAAAAATCCAATCATCACAATAATAATATTATTCACAGTTTTATCCATCAGCAAGCCAATTCATCGCATCACATTAGTTAAAAACAGATTTTCTTGAAAACGAGCACACACAAGAACAAATACATCGCATCCCATTAGTTAAAAACATAGTTTTTCTTGAAAACCATCACACAGTAGGGACAGGCAGTTATCTTCATAGTTGGACTCCTTGGCCCCAAACTATGGTACCAAAACTATAACTAAATAATTAACTCCTCTTACCTATCTATATCCCTCTGTTAGCTCCTTGAAATGTCGTTTTGGGATCTCTCAAGTTCACGTGTTTTGGCCCAAACACGGAGCTCTATATACCAAATTGAAGATAATTTAGTATAGATTTCAAAGGCAAGGTCAAAATTAACATTTTGGGTCAAATACCCACTCGAATAAAAAAGGGGCTAAAAGGGTGTTTTGGGAGTTCACACAAAAGACATCATTTTGAAATTCCAATCACACCAATGTGATTGGGGTTCAACAAGGATCACAGAAATGACATCAATTTCATAAAATAGAGACTTTTAGAACATCTCATTTTCAAAGGATTTTTCAAAGGAAGTGTAAAACTCCCAACAACGGTACCCAAAACACAAGAGACACTAAGAGAAGCTTAAACTAGCTAGAAGAAGACAAAGGAAACCAAGGTTACCTCAAGGAAACCAAGAAAGAATGATTTGGAAGCTCCGTTCTCTACCGAAACTTCGAGAAGGGTTTTGAAGATTTCGCTCAGATTAAAGTGTTCCTCTCCGTGCGGTGGTCTAACAGCAAGCGGCGGTGGCTCGTGGTGGTCACCGGTGGCCTTGGGTTGTGGAGGATGATGGTGGGAGGTTGAGGGAAGCTAGGAGGAAGAAGAGAACCTCCATTTTCATGATTATGGCTTCTGGTACGTATTTATCACCGCCTTCACTCGCCCAAGCGAGCAAAAATGCCTGCAAAATTCGCCTAGGCGAGTTGACCCAATTTTAAAATTTTTCCTTCTGTGAAAAAATTAATTTCTCCCACTCCAACGATTCATTTGACAATCCCAACGGTCAAAAGTTACATATTTGGGTTAGGAACCTACTTGTAAATTTTGGAGGAGATCCAACGGTTAACCAATCCAGAATGGTGATTTTACTAAAATAGGTTTTTGGTGAAACTCAAAATTACACAATTTTAGCGTAGCTCTAATAGCTCCATATGACTTGACCTTTACACCAAGCAATTGCACATGCATAATTCACATAACATTTCAATTAATCTAAACTAATCAAATAATCAAACGATCACAATAAATACACCAAATATCTATTTTCAGTTATCAAAACTTCAGGGTGTTACATAAGTCTTGTGTACCACCCAGAGTAGACTTGGTGGATCATGCTTCTGAGGATGAAGGAGTGGATTTGGAGGTGGAACCGTCTATGGTTAAGGAAGACCTTGTCATTGAGCCGAAGTTGATGGAGTAGGACTTTTCACAGGATTCTTCTGATGAGTCTTACAAGGAGGCCTTTTTTCTTCTGACTATACTTTTTTTTGGGTACAATTGACTTAGGCTTGGGTGTAGGTGACTGCTCTAAGTCTTAGGTTTTCTCCCTTGTATGTATTTTGGGATGGGTAGACCAAGGCTCTTACCTTTTGTATTTATTCGGTCATTACTTACTTTATATCAGTTACTTATTACTTTGGGACTTTATATGCTACTTAATGGTTTCGCCGATATGCTTATTTTGCTACTCATTATGACACATGAAACTTATTTATCTATATTTGGTTATCATGAAGGTTCACCGATTTATCATTACTTATTACTTGAGCGTGTATGATCTATTTATGTTGCAAATGTTTCTATTTACTCACTGACTTGAAGTTTAACACGACAAGTGATTAGTAAGATTTATTATGCATGTTTTTAAAACAAAACAAAAAATGAGTTTGAAGAAATTGGAATAGAAAGTGTGTTTTTGGAAAAAAATTCCCTCTACCTTTTCTTATCTTTTGAGTTAATAATAAAGAAAACTTGAGACTATCTTTTCTTTAAGGAAATCAATAAATTATTTTGAAAGTCTATATATAAGTGTGTTACACAATACTCTTATTGGTTCTCTTTGAAGGTTATCAATCTAAGGTAACCTGTGTTCCCTCCCAAAAAACAAAGATGCATCTAATTGAATTAATCCTTACTATTGTGATAGTTATATTCAATTAAAATCATTAAGATTTATGTTAATTTATCATAACCTCAAAGGATTAAAGTGACTTTAGTAATTCAATTCCTAAGTTCCTTCCCCATGGTTCAATGATTAGGTTCACCTCTCAATTCTCTCAATTTTTTCCTAAGCATCTATAATTATGAAAGTGATGGCCTAATACTTTGCAAAGATTCAATAGAAAAGAAATATCAAGAGGAGAAGCCAAAAAAAACATAGAGATAATTTAATTAAACAACAATAGTTATCAAGGGCTAAGCCTCAATCCAAAAAAAAAGAGACTACGTACTCACTCATAGTCATAGAAGTAACAAAGAAATTAAAAGAAAACATAACAAACTAGAAAAAAGTTGAAAAAGAAGATGATCATTCAATCTCTCTCTCTAAACCGGTTGTAATTAATCAAGATTAGAATGAATAATCCTAGATAGAAAACTCTATTTAAAGACAATGGGCTAAAAAAGATAAAGACTTGGGCCCAAAATAAATTGAAAAGATAAAGATTTGTTTAAGCTTTAAAATCAGAATTCGAAAAAACAAGTCATATTGCTTGGTTGATCCACTTGTGAGAATTTATATAATTTTAATGAAGTTTTAGGTTAAACACAAAAAAATATTATGAAAATTGTTAACAAATTAATTTTATTCGTTATTAATTTTCTAGCGATGAATAATATAGATGTAACAACATTAACCGCGAGTTAATTGTTGAGTTTTGATATGTAAACATCCATTATTTGGTTTGTGAGGCTTGCAGAGGTCATTTCTTTCTTTTTACTATATATATATATATCTTTATTTGGTTTACAAAATGGAAGAGTAGACAAGCTTCTCCGGCTTTATAATTAAGTCAAGGCACAAAATGCATGCTTGAATTATTATGGCAGCCTTCTACAATTATCTACCAATTCAGTGGCCTTTTATCATAGGGATTAATGAGAGGAACCTTCAGGGAGATTATAAACTAACCATAGTTACCTGACTCTCACTATTGACTTTTTTTACTTAAATCCCCCAAAACAAACGGGTTTATAGTTTATACACTCTTAAGAATCTTTCATACTAAAAAGTTGCCAAACGTAGTTATAATTTACATGGTTAAGAGCCCCCAACAACCCTTCCAGAAATAAAAAAAATCAGGCACATGAGCAACTAGGCCCCATACACAATCATATTGATACAATGATACATGTAAAGAATCTTTCATGACTCATTTCCAAATGTGGATGTAATTTACATGGCTAAGAGCTCCAACAATCCCTCCAGAAATAAAAACCCTGCCACATGAACAACTAAGCCCCATACACATTAATCATTGATTCATGAAAATCAATGCAACACTACTCTAGCAAAACCTTAAGACAATGGAACCAAGGAATGCCGAAAGCCATTGAAAAATGAGAAATTTTCGGCCACGAGGCATCCCTTCAAATCAGATGGTTAAATACTCAAGCCAAGACAACCTGCATTATCCAAGTGTTTTTCCCACGTCCAACACGCCACATTCATTTTAATGGGGCCTCTTTAACAAAAGAAAGGTTATCTGTTTTACTAGCCAGAGGTGACAGAAGGCGTTTTTCTTGATCATCATCTAATCCTGATGTTGATTGAGATCCACAAGGCGAGGCAGTCGAAAGAGATTCTGTAGTTTCATCTTCTGCAAACAGTCACCAAGATAAGCAATGCAGATGTAAATCCCAGTGTGCATTACGATAAAGATTGGATGGGAAAAAAGAATATACGAACCTGAACATTCATGATATTCTGGTAGCTGTTTAACCGTAGTTACTTCAACACATTCCGGAAGTAGACAGCTGCAAAGTGAACCTAAAATTTTCAGCAGAAGGCTGCACTTAGGATCTCATTGTCTTATTAAAACAAATATTCCCATGCAGTTTACAAGATTATGGAGAATGTGACATGAAAAGTATAGAACAGGGGAGACATGAAATGAAATGGCTTTGTCACACAAATGATATTATTCTCACACCATGATATTATAAATGACGTTTGATAAGACAGTAATTTTCTTCAAAAAATAGATGGAATGGAATGCAGACACCACACCGTAGTTATAATTGGCTGAAACTCAATTCAAGTATCAGGTAGTTACAAACAAAAGTTTTGTTTTTGTTAGATATAAGAGACATATTTTTTGAGAAACTTCTTCCTTTCCATTTCATATAATGTTGAATCATGAAACCTAAACTTCATATCCGAACATTGTTTGAGTAGACACAAGTTGATGTCTGAAAGCAACTAGTCTAGTTCATAAAATTCAGAAGACAAATATAACAATAGTCTTATCCCACTAAGTAAAGTCAGCTACATGGATCACATGCCATTTCACTTGGTTAAAAATCACATTTTATAAGATATTATTCATCCTAAGATCCCTTTTAATAAAAAGGGATTTATCAAGTAAAAAGATATATCAAAAATAAAAGTATTAGATAATTTTGTTTTATGGTCTTACCTAGTTTAGCAAGCCGATTCACCCAACCTGGAATCCGTTTTCCACTCAATCTATGAGACATATCATCCGTAAAATGATTGCAGTTCTTAGAAATAAGGTGATAGGTATCCCCATGATACTCATTAGCTATACCCTCAATAAATGTCCGAAACTCAGAAGGATGCATATTTACTTGGCCTAAAGAAACAGAACATCTGTACACAAATCCAGGGCACTTCCTCGGCTCCACTTCAAATACTCCACTTGCTGGGAAGTCATGGGCTCCAAATCCATACTCCTTACCGTGCACTGTTCAGAGAGAGAGACAGAAAGAATTTAAACAACAGAAACAACAATAAAGAACATCAACATATGCAACAAAAGCATGAAAACTTTTCCTGCAGTTATGACATTTGCAGAATAATTGATAAAAAAGTTTTTCCAAACTACAATACAGAAAACATGGAATGCTATTAAAATGAATTCCTAAATCCTACTTGGTGGATTAAAAGTTATATATATATATATATATATATATATATATATATATATATGGTTTGTCAATCCTAATGTACAAAATGTGTCATATCCTAGAGCATTAAATCAAAGAAACTGAGCTGTTTCAAAAGATTGTTTCATACTTATCACTAATATCTTTCATTTGACCACAAATACACATGGAAGGTTGTCATAGGTCAAGTACTCATGGTAGTTGCTGTATTTTGAGCCACTTATTTGGTATTAATCTAATCTTATATGACATTGTTATCTAGGTCAAGAATTTGGCTGTTAAGGTGAGTTGGTTCAAGGGTACTGTTTCTGGTATAGGGAAAAGAGGTAGCTTTCCCTTAGGTTCTTGGAACAAATTCTTGATGAATTATAGATTGTTTATGAGCCTTTTCCACAAGTAGTTTCATGCCTTCCCTTGAAGTGCATGCTTGCTGCTCATTGCATTGGCATCTTAATTTTTCCCTCTTTCGATGGCTTGTTCTCTATTTTATAAACCTTATTCATTACAAGCCACCACACTTTCTGAATATTGACTAAATTAAGCATTTCTGGATGTTTGGGTTTAAAGCTTCTAAATGTCAAATATAATCATCCCCTCTTGGGTTTTATATCGGTCTAGGACCTGCATTTATTGTCTGGAATTAGTGCAGATTCTTCTGATTCTTCCCATGGTGATATTATTTGATTTTTTGGTTCTTCTAAAGCATATGGTGCACTTTACTTGTGGAACGTGGCAACCATTCCAGGTGATGCAATCAATCATTTTGGAATTTTATAAAAGATAATAAAACACCTATATATCAAATTAAACCACATGCTCTCCCCGCTTGTGCAGGTTCCCGTTAATTGCTTTGAGTTTCATTCTTTTGAATGTACTCACCAGGCAGAATACTTAACGTGTTAGCTACAACATTGCATAAGTCGATATGCACAAATCATAAATATGTGGCTATTTTATTATGAGAAAAAAAGTTGTATTTAAAATTTTCATTTGGTTTTATATGTAATTTTTTAAAATTTTTTACGTTAGTACCTCTCTTGACAAGTTGACAGAAATTCAAACTTTAGTTCATTACAAAATTGTATATAATAATGCAGCAATTTTTACAGTAGTAATAATAATATAATAATTAAGAAAAAACCAGAAAAACATCCATTCATACCTTAGAGGAAAGTGTGAAAGAGAAATAATTAACTTTATGGAATGGCAAATGGAAAAGAGAAACAATTAATGTTTGGAATAGTGAATGGGAAAAAGAATGGTAAAAAAGGAAATAATATTTAATGAACCTTCAATGCCAGAGTGAAAGATTCCAAACCCAAACCAATAAAGGTAATTGTTGAGAGGGGTGAGGTCGTAGACATTCAACACCACACGTGTGTTGTTTTTGTTGTTTTTGTTGTCATTGGCATTGTTATCAGATTTTGAGGTAGAATTGAAGTCGTTGTTGTTCTTCGTCGCCCCCATTTTTTTCACAGAGAGATTGATGTTTATGCCTCAATCTCTATGATTTCCTGGGGCAACAACAAACAACATTTGCGTTGCAAATCCCCCAAAAAACAACACTTTAAGCAACCAATTAATTATTCTAAATTGATTGATTCAGTATTTATTATTATATATATGCGACTCGCATGCATGGCATGGATATTACAACGTTAGACCAAAAAACCGCGAAACCCGGATTTGGCTCTCCGCACATTCTTCGTTCTTTTTGTTATTACAATCTGTGCCACGTGTATTGTATGTGTAGTTCAATGCTGTTAACCTGCCATATGACACTTGTGCTAGGATGTTCTGTCGTTTAGGCTCGAAACAGAGTCGGTCCTGAAAATTCTTTGGACCGGGGCAAAGTGAAAAAAATGGACCCCTAACATATATTTTTTTTGAAATATAAATAATATTAAAACTAAGAAATGTAAAAAATGGGCCTTAACATACAAATTTTTTAAAATACAAATAATATTAAAATTAAGGGATGAAAAAAATAGGCCCTTAACACACAAATTTTTTGAAATACAAATAATATTAAAATTAAGGAATAAAAAAAATGGGTCTCTAACACACAAAAAATGGACCCTAACATACAATTTTTTTGAAATACAAATAATATTAAAACTAACTGATGGAAAAATGGACTCCTGGCACATAAATTTTTTGAAATACAAATAATATTAAAACTCAGGGATGGAAAAAATGGACCTCAAATACACAAATTTTTTGAAATGCGAATAATATTAAAATTAAGAGATGGAAAAAATGGACCCCTAACAAGATTTTGTTTTTAGTTTATTTTTTTAATAAAATTTTTTACTTAAACTACCAGCGCAAAAATTTTTGGGCCCTGGACGGACGCCCTGCTCGTCCTACCCCAGGGCCGGGCCTGGCTCGAAACAATCTTTTTTATTTGTTTCTAACAAAAATCTGGTCGGATCGGGTCAACGACAAGTTGGATTTATAGAGATTTTGTGGATTTGAAATTTTTCAGAAAAATATGGGACAGGTCGTGAATGTACGTAATTTGCTTTAATAATTAATTAGATTAATAATTTGTGTGATGATGTAGGGGCTGATTGTCAGATTAGTTACGTAATTTATACTAGATTCATTCCTAATTAATTATAAATCACAATTGTCCATATTACTAATTGTATTTTCAAGTAGATTAATAAGAAATTTTTTGTTCAAAATTTTTATGCTCACAAAATTGTTATAGAAATTGAAATGAATTTGTTGTTAAAAATCTATCTATTTATTACCTATTATATATCTATCTATAATTCTACTATCTATTAATATTACAATACATTACATTACATTATATTATATTATATTATATTATATTATAATATTATATTATATAATTATGTGTTTGTATTGGCCTAATAAAATTATGGTCATATGTGGTTTTATTTATTATATATAAATTGGTTAAGTCTGCAAATAATTTCGAGAAATGTATAAGTCTTATTTATTATTGTAAATTAGTTAAGTCCGGAACAAAAGTCCGAAAGTATGTAAACTTCTATAAATATTGTAATAAAATAAGGAAAATGCATCAGCTGATAACTTCAGTACGAATCACATCTCACTCCCAAAATAAATTCTTTGATCTTTGAAGCTTTCTATTCAATATCGTTTTTCAAGTAAGCATTATCTTTTAAAAGTTTTCTAAATATTTTATATAATAACATTACATTACATTACATTATATTATTATTATATTATTACATTATACTACATTGTATTTTATTACATTATATTATATTATATTATATTTATCTTCTATTATCTATCATATTCATTTTTTTAATTGCACCTCTAATTATCTGATTGATTTTACAAGATTTTCACATCTATGTCATTCTGTCGAAGGTGGGATAACCACCACGTGGTCCTGTCCTCGTCCATCCTAATATAGCCACAGCCTAGGTAGCCATTGGCAACCTATGTACCAGGTAGAGACTACTTTTGCCTAGTAATAAAAATTGGATTTTTTTCCCTAAATTGTCATTGAAAAAATAGTAACTAAATATAATTGTTATTGCATGATCAATTTCGAATGGCATCAAGAGTTATGCAGAGCTTGTTGGACCTCAGAGTTGTGCCAAAGGATACTAGTCATCAATAGGTTATACAACAAGCTTTGCAATTGTTGTAGGAGGGCTTAGAAGTTGGGTACAACTCAAACACACAAAGACAACGCAAGACAACTGCCAAGGGTGGTGGCAAGAAGGGTGCCAAAGGTGATTGATTATTGTATTGGGTATAGTATTATTAATATTATTTGTTAGGTCTGAACGACCATTCACACCTACCTTAGATTTTGATGATTAACAAAGAGTAGAAATTGTTGATATATTAATGAGTTTATAACAAGTGGACAAGACCAACTTTGCTAAAGATCTTGAACATCCATACTCAAAGAGGAATATGTTTTGTTAATTATAAATCAACGTCCAATGCGCTATGAGTGGCAAGATATAATACTTGTTTTGTAATCAAGTTTTGATTAGTGGAGCTCTTTACTGTTGTGTAAAGGAGAACTGGACGTAGCTCTGTTTGAGTGAACAAGTATAAATGAAGTGTTTCTACATCTCTTCTTAACGATTTTATTAAGCATTCTCTTGGCGCTCTCTGTCATTCTTTTCAAACCAAGTGGTTGCTTCAAAAACTATTTTAGAATCTTATTTTATATAGTTACTGGACGACTAAACTTGTTTTTATCAAAAATCGTTTCTTTTCAGTGGACAACTTAACGCACAAAATATATATATATATACACACACATTTGTTTCAACCTGTGATAAACGTTTTAAAACTCATTATCTTTAAATTAATACATTATTGAACCCCCTTCTAATGTGATTGTTGTTATTTAAGTTGGTATCAGAGCTTGGCCTTAAGGGTTGAGTATCTGACAATACTAAAGAAAAGATCCAGAAAATCAAGATATGGAAGAAGGATTCTCCATCAACAAACCACCCTTGTTTAGTGTTGTAAAATATGATTACTGGAAGAAACAAATGATAGCTCAATTTGAATATGTTCATATTTACCTATGGGACGTGTTGGAGAATGGAAACTACATTCCATTTGATGATCAATTGAACAAAATTCCTAGAAGTCGTTGGATGGAGGAGCCAAAACTTTAATTCCTGCCCAAGTCCAAGGCTCAGAATATGATGCTATGTGCTCTATCAAAAGAGGAGTACACCATGGTACACTGCTTCAGAAGTGCCAAAAAAATATGTGGGACACTCTAGTTGTAACGTATGAAGGAACATCATAAGTAAAAAGGACCAAACTCAATCTCCTCACTTGTAAGTAAGAACTATACTTTATGGAAGAAGGCGAAGACATACAAAGTATGTTCAAAGCTTTCAAACCATTCTTAATGAACTTAGATCTCTAGGAAAAACTTATGATAACTATGATCATATTGACAAACTTATGATAACTTATTGATTCTATGTCCCTTGAAGCACTTGTTGGTATCCTAAAGGTTCATGAACAAGAAATTCAGCAGGACGAAGGACCCAAGAAAGAGAAGTATTTGGCTCTAAACAGTCAAAAGAACAAAAAGGCCACATTGTCTAGAGAACAAGTCTTGAGAAGCTCGTCCAAAACCCTTAAAATTGATAGTTCCTCTGATGAAGAATCTGAGGAAGACTATGATGAAGATGAACTCACCTTTATCTCATAGAAGATCCAAAGGATGTGTAAGAACAATGGTGGTTCCTAATGGAAGAACTCCTCAAAAGGGTGTTCAAGGAAAACAAAGATAAAGACAAAAGCTCTATAATATGCTATGAATGCAAGAAGCCTGGACACTTTAAATCTGAGTGCCCAGAACTGGACAAGGTTCACAACAAGAAGAAACACTACAAGACCAAAGAAAAGAAGCATATTATGAGCACGTGGGAATATCTGGATGACACTTCATTTGATGAAGATGAAGAAGAATCCAATCTATGCCTCCCAACAAAAATAACCTCTTAAGAATCTGAATCAGATCAAGAAGATGAGGTAAATCTCAATGACCTAGAATCTCTTAAAAAGGCTTATCATGAACTATAGTCGAACTCATCCATTTTTTCAAAAAGCTTACAACAACTTGCGAAAAGATTTCAGAAAACTATCTGTTAGACTTTTGGCAAGCGTACCAATTTGTCGTTGTAAGTTACAAAATTTATAAAGTTCGTCTCTACAGGGACTTGATTTTTACTCAGTTAATTCAAATAAAACTTAGCAGTTTAATAGTTTATGTATAGTGAGTGTGAACGGAGTTTCATGTAGTTGCGAAAATAATGAAATGATGAAACTTTAGAATAAAAGGAAATAATAAACTTAATACGGAGGATTATGAAAAGTTACGGAAAATAAAACAAGTTTGATCAATTAAAGGACGTAGGATTGGATTTCATCGTTCATACCCTTAGTATTCAATTAATATTACCATGCATAAGTTATTTTCTATTATTATTGATGCACACGTAAAATCATCCCAAATCGATGTCTCGCATTTGAGAATCCTAAGAATATTTATCAAATATCGATTTCTCGCATATGAAATAAATATCCCAGCGTTAGGATTATATTCGTGTGTTTATTTGCAATCTAAACGTTATGCTCTATGTCTAGCAACGTAACGTAAAGAGTAAATTTATTCATTTCAAACCCTAAGATTACTTCTCAGTCTCACTTCGAGTTTAAGTTCGTGATATTAGTGATCAAGTAATATCAAGCGTTAAGTACGGAATAAATTTACCAATAATAAATAGAAAGACTTATGCAGAAATAAATATTAAAAGAAATACTGTAAGGGTAAGAAGATTACATCCAATCCTTTGAGAAAACTAACCAAGCATGGAGAGAACCTCCTTAAGAGAAGAATTGATGAAGGGCCCCATCACCGCTTCTTTCCGGCAGAGTCTCCACACTAAATTTCACTTCTCTCACTTTCCTAACCTACCTAATACTAATATTTAAGAACCTAAACTAAAGAAAAAGCTTAAGAAATAAAGGAAAGAGAAGAATGGAGGTTTGGAAGAA
>PYAF01001284.1:53656-77872 GCA_007407185.1 Glycine tomentella
ATTCTCAAGAACAGTTTAATCGATTACACTATCGGATTAATCGATTATTTTAACTTAGAATATACATAATCTGCCTTTGTGTCCTTTTTAATCGATTACTACTGAGCTGTAATCGATTACATTACTCATACAGAAAATATCATCACTCTGGTGTAATCGATTACCATTTATTATAATCGATTACTTAGTTCAATGCATGATTTTCATAATGCCTGCTTTAATCGATTACACGTCAGGATAATCGATTAAATTGCTCGTTGTTGTTACCCAGAATCTTTGTGAACACTTTAATCGATTACAGGAGCGTGTGTAATCGATTACATATGCTAAATAATCGATTACAGTAGCGCATTCAATCGATTACAAGCGGTTACAAAAATCATTATAAATAGAACCCTTGCTCAGCTGCTTTCCTAACTTGAGTAATTCGTATTCTGAGCATTCTAAGGCATTCTAAACATTCACAAAGTGATTTTTCTGGGTTCATTAAGTTCTTGCTTCCTTGAAACTCATATGGATCTAAGGGACTGAGTGAAGCAAGATTTCTCTTTTCAAAGATTAAGGAAAGCCATGTTCTGAGTTTGTTATTTGCATTCAACCTGGTAATTTCATTCTTATGCATATCATCTTTGTATCATCAGGTGATTTCTTTCCTTACTCTTTGAGTTTGTAATTCTCTGTTGAAATTGTATTTGCTGTTCTATTGTAAATTGGTTTCTTGCATGAAACTAGAGATAGTGTTTCTCTAGGGGTTGCTGAGTAGTGTTCTCAGTTTGGGTTTGGCTTCTAAGGGTCTAATAGTATTTTAGACTTCTGAACTTTATCTAGGGTTGATAAAGAGAAGCTTGTATTTTCTTGTAAGATTATTATTTGCAATAGTGGAACTCTACTCTAGTGTTGAGTAAAAGAAAACTGGATGTAGCTTCATAGTGTTTGAAGTGAACCAGTATAATTCTTGTGTGTTCATTTACTTCTGCATATTAAATTGTCTCCTTTGTGAATTCTTGTTTACTCTTGGTTCTTGAAGCATTACGTCTCTTGGGTTGATCTTTGGATAAAGGTTCTTGGTTACTAAAGTGATAAAGATCCATTAAGGGAAAAACTCTGATTTTGTTTAATAAATTTTTTAAATTACCAAGCCTAACCAATTCAACCCCCTCTTGGTTAAGTGTGAAGTGTTCTTATTTTTTACAATAACTATCTTTTACAAAAATTATGATTCTTAGTTTTTATTAGTACAAGTATGTGTGGATGACATCATTTTTTGTTCTACTAATGAAATACTTCGTGAAGATTTTTCTAAGTTAATACAAACAAAATTTGAAATGAGCATGATGAGAGAGTTGAAATTCTTTCTCAAACTACAAATAAAGCAAACACCCAATGTATCTACATTCATCATACCAAGTATGTGAAAGAGTTGTTGAAGAAATTTAACATGAATGATGCAAAAGAAATGAAGACACTCATGCATCTTACAACATACCTTGGATTGGACGAAGAATCGACAAAGGTGGATGGGACTCAATACAGAGCAATGATTGGGTCACTACTTTATCTTACATCTTCTAGTCCTGATATTATGTTCAGTGTTTTTCTATGTGCGAGATTTCAACAAGAACCAAAGGAAGTCCATCTAACTGCAATTAAATGCATTTTTTAGATATTTAATTGGAACCCCTAATCTTGGTCTTCTATTCAAAAGAAGAGGCCAGACTCACAAGTTTTTGTGATATTGACTGTGTTGGTGACAAAGTTGTAAGGAAGAGCACAAGTGGAAGCTATCACTTTATTAGTGGTATCTTAGTTACATGGATATGTAAGAATCAAGGCTCAACTACATTATCCACTGCTAAAGCTGAATATATATGTTAGCAACAAGTTTTTGTGCTCAACTTCTTTGAATAAAGAACTAGCTTGAAGACTACAACATTTATGAGAGTCAAATTCTCATCTATTGTGATAATAAAGTTGTTATTAGTCTTTCTAAAAATCCAACATTGCATTCTAGAGCTAAGCATATAGAATTAAGCATCATTTCATAAGATATCATGCTTAGAATAGTACAGTGGATTTACAATTTGTACCCACTGATGATTACCTTGCTGACATTTTCACAAAATCCTTGATTGAAGAGAGGTTGATTTTGCTAAGAAATCATCTTGGAATGGTGTTTATTAATGAATTAATTAATTTCTAAATGTCGTCAACTATTACATCAGAGGACCTATCGTCCAAATGAGTATAAGCACACATCTACATCGTTCAACATATGGATGCTCACTCATGCATTTATTACTATTATGTAAAACAGTGTTTCTAAATAAGAATGTCATAATGCTTTTTGTTGAGTCACCTCTTAAATGGTGGGCTTAATGATTATTTTTCAAAGCCCATAATAAACCCTTAAAATAGTGAGACTCTTGGTACCACTCTTATTTTAGCTCTGAAACACTTCATCTTCCTCACTTAGACTTAAACCCGATCTCTGAACCTACCTCAACTCTCTGCAATGGCCACTTCAAACTCATATGATATTAAAATCATTCTTGTCATAGAGATAACTACCATACACATTGACAATGATCCCTTAATGCATGTTGATCATTTTTTTGACATCCAAGAATTCGAGAAGGTTGGTCTCAAGCTCAACGAGACACTTTTCTTTTGTGGAGCGAGGCGTTTCTTCAACAAGCCTCAGACAATCTATCCATAACTCATCAAAACATGTTGGAGGAATGTTGAGTTTGTCGACAACAAGGTTATAGTATCCAGGGTTTTGGGAACCAAGGTGGTGCTCTCAATCAACTCAATTGCCAAGGCAATCAGGTTCCTTCGTGAAGGAAGCACCTGTAAAGAAGGATGAAGAAAAGCTACCACTTTTATGTTGCAAGGGTATTGTACAAGGAGAATGTTGATAAAGCAGATGACCAGAAAATTACAGTTTACAAGCTAATGAGTGAGAAGGCCAAGACTGGGGCAACATTCTTAATAAGTCTTCTCCATAAAGCAGGATCAAAGACATCACTCTCGGATCTCCACAAGTTTCTGCTCTTTCACTTGATGGAGAATCTTCCCTTTGACTTGCCTTGCACTATTTACATCAAGATTCTGAGGAACCAGAAGGGCTTAGGTGGTCTGAACAACATCTACTATGTTTTCTTAATCAACAAGGTGCTCTAGGATCAAGGTGTCTATAACGTCTTTGATAAGATGGACTGTGACTCTAAGCACACCGTAATAGCCAAAGATATAGTTGTTGTTAAACAACAAAAATTCAACAAAACTAACTTGAAAGCTTTGAAGGTTGTTTTAGAATAGAACCTAAAGGAAGCTTCTCAGGTGGACCTGGACGTCATAAATAAGAGGAAGCAGAAGAGGCTTCCCAAGGCTATCACTGATAAATATAGAGGTCTCAACAGCTTTGGCATTGCCAAGAAGATTCAAAAGATTATGACTGAGCAACAAAAAAAGAAAAGATAAGGAAGCAATCACAGAGGGAGGAAGAAGAGGAGGAGCTGATTGCAAGAGAGCACAGGACAAAGAAAAAACATGAACAATCCATTGTGTCCATCCCTAAGCGTCCAACCAAAGAAAAGTAAGTACCCCAAAGGTTGAAAGACCTAAGTGAAGCTAATTAAGAGGAAGAGGGATTTGTGCGAATAGATCTTCAAAAGCGAATGGCCCAAGCTGCCCCTGCCCCCAAAGAACAAAAATCGTCCAACCAACTTCTAAAGCCTGAGAATCTGTCATTCCATCCACCATTCCTAGACATATCAAGACGAGGGCTAAAGAAGCCAATCCTAAGTTTTGTGAGAAGGAATGGACAGTCTCCTTTACTAGCAACAAGAAGAATCTTGCTTCATCTTCTTCAAACAATGAATCCACTGATGAAACTAAGGAAGCGTCCAATTCCCACAACAAAACCACATCCACCTTTATCCCCCATTCACCTTAAAAAATTCAGAAAATCAACCCAATAAAAGGAACCCTTGTTAGATGCTTAGAGGTTTCCTCTATCATTTATTAAAGGTGATCCACTATTTGCATCTTCCTTCTCTGAGATCATCCATGCAAAACCCTTTCCTAGGGAATCCATCACAGCACAAGCACCCGCATGGACGAGGCATGACTATGTGCACACACCATCTGAGGCCTTCACGGCTCTCCCAAAAAATATCATAGTTCATCTACAGCCTCCACAATGGACACGTCTAATGCAGCCACAAATCATAAAGATGCAACCACATTGGTTTGCACCTAACACCCAGCAAAGTGTTCGTCCATCCATTAAGGTTACACCAGCAGTAGCTTGGAGAAAACTTAAAAAAATGTAAAGATAAGAAGAACACCCACAATAGTATTCCCAAGGATCTATTTAAGAAGCACAAGAGGGACCCTTCGCAAGAAGTTGAACCACCCAAGAGTGAATTCCAAAAGAAGGTGAATCTCTGGACACCATTTACAAAGCTTTTACCCATGCATCTAATAGATATTAATCTATCTCCAAAAGACTACTTCTCCCTTGGCAACCTCCATGCGCAAATATATGTAAGAGTTCAAGCCACTACTTACCCTTCAGGTCTACACATCTCCAAGGCAATAATTATCAAGATAGTTGTTGATAAGGTGTGTCCTTGTCTACCCATCGGGGATGATGCTAAAACAAAAGGGTTCAAGCTATACTACATTGAAGAAATGCCCTCAAGGAAGATGAAGGAAAAAGTTGCCTCCATTCAAGCTAAAGCTTCTGCTAAAGCTTGGGACGATGCCATTGTACGTGGGGTCATTACTGATTTTATTAAAACTGGTATCATGGACGAACCTCTAGAGGCATCCAGTGTAGCCATAGCTGGTAAGGTTGAACCGAATGAAGCTACATCAAGAGAGAAAGGTGAACCTAATGTTGTCATTGTCGACTCCATCAGCTCAAAGACCTACCCTTTTGAACTATGCACCCTTCCACCATTGTAACCAAAGATCAAGTGCAAGACAATATTTTATGGAAGCCAGGAGTGGCTTAGTATTAAACAATACTTGAGTTTTCTTAGATTCAGGGAATATCTAAGATAGTGTTAGAAGTGGCAGAAGAATACTTGTATAGCCAGAAATGGCAGGACAAAATACTTGTTTTCTAATCAAGTTTTGATTAGTGGAATCCTTTATTGTTGTGTAAAGAAACTAAACATAGCTCTGTTTGAGTGAACCAGTATAAATCAAGTGTTTCTACATCTCTTCTTAATGGTTTTATTAAGCATTCTCTTAGATCTCTCTGTTACTCTTTTCAAACCAAGTATTTACTTGAAAAAAAAATTTAGAACTTTATTTTACATGGTTACTAGATTATTAAACTTTTTTTTTTATCAAAACTCATTTCTTTTCAATGGACGACTTGACACACACACACATGTCTGTTTGGACCTGTGATAAATGTTTTAAAACTCATTATCTTTGATTAACACACTATTCAAATCCCCTTCTATTGTTATTGTTGTTGTTGTTATTATTATTGTTGTTGTTGTTGTTGTTATTGTTGCTGCTTGATTTAGTATGTACATTTTTTGTTGCTTTGAAATATATTTTTTCAGTTTATGTTGTGGTTGAATTACTTTTTTTTATGTTCATAAACTATTCAAACATTATAAGCCTAGTAACAACAATGGTAATTGATTCATTAAACAAACATCAACAACTCAAGAAGCACTAATAATATAGACTTTTCTTAAAAAATAGCGTACAATTTTTATATAGTAAAAACATGACTACACGGATTTATGACGCATCGAAGCAATGATCTCATCATCAAATATTGGTTTCCTTAGTTTACATAGCAAGGTAAGGATTCATCTAGAGATCAGCTAAACGTTGCATTTAACTCAATCGGACATTTGCTACTAAATTTCTAAAAGATGAAAAATATTTTTTTCTCGCATCTTTGTCATGTTTAAGCTCCATACATTGATATTCAACATAACCATCACCAACATAAAATGTTGAATCCATATTCCTAATTTTAATTATGACAAACCATTAACAATGAAAATTGAAAGGATAATTGGTTTTAGTGACGACTAACATTCTGCTTAAGTGTTTTATTTTAGTGTTTATTACTTAAAGAAGCAGATATGTCCATTCATTCTGAAGAGCTCAGAATGATGTTCAAAAAGGTTTAAAACAACTGTCCAAGTCAAAAACTTAGAAGAATTCTTGAAGCCCATCAGAATTATGAAGATTGCTTCCCTCTGGGTACTTTGTTCTTGGCAAGATACTGAACAACAAAGGCCTTACATAGAAGACTTATAAAAGGCTACATGAAGAGCATCCAAAGTCAGAATTAAGCTCTGGCAAAGTCAACATCAGAATGGTGAAGACCTTGACTCTGAATATCTAAACATCAAAATCACTCAGAAAAACATCACAGGGACAACATCAATTCTTCCATATGATGCCACACATACAGAGGGCACATTAGAAGACTAAAGTTGATAGAGCACTTCACTTTCCATATGATGCCCATATACACTGAGGGGACATCAAAAAGTGAAAGCAAACTGCATAAGGAAGATGTAAATCTATTGAAAGTTGAAGTTGTCCATGACAAGCATTGATGAGAAACATCAGAATGAAAGACTAAAGAATGTCACTTAGTTTGACCTTGGATAGAATACTAACACACTAGCAAATGAACTTCTACGTAGTCTTTATGAAGTAATCTACATTAGAATGCTTGAAGTTGTGCTACTTCAAATTGGGATATCAATCTGAACTTCATCAACTAAATTTCTGAATTCATCAAGTATGGATTCATTGTCAACATACATCAAAATGACTATTATGATGATTCTTCTGAATGCCAATCAGAAAGGTTCCTCAGAGTGGCTCTACATGTTGTCACTTCATGACAACTGTAAAGTGTACCTGTTTGCTCCATAAGCTTTTCAGTTGAGTGGAGCTCACCTCAACAATCTTCTTGGGAGCTTTATGAGGAATTTTTGAAGGGCATAATGAAAAAGTTGAAGCATTCCAAAATAGTAACATCTAGAGCAAGATCTCTAAGTGAGAAATATGCATTTTTGCTTCAACCCTCTCTGTGAAAGTGGCCCACTTCTGTATTGTGCTAACAAATTTGTAATATTTTTATATAGAAGTGGGAGATTTAATTCCGTAGTGGAATCCCTCTTTCGAGGTGAAGATTTGTATTTTGTGCAATAAAACACAAATCCTTTTTTTTGTTGTAAGTCCAATTGTGGCTGGCTAAGCTAAAATCCAATGTTGTTGCTAGTCTTGTTGAGGCTAGGATTGAAGTCCAATTAGGGAGTTGGTAAGCTGTTCAAATCTAGTGGTTATTGGTCTAGTTGTGACTAGTTGTGTTAGTGAAATCTCTTCTTAAAGGGTGAGAAATTGACGATTCAAGGTTGGGGTGAATCAGTATGAAAAACTATGTGCACTCTTCTTCCCCCTCTCTTTAATTTGCTTAGCACAAATTTGATTTCTGTTTTTAAATCAATCACTAAACCAGATAACCTTTTCTAACCAACACCTAAACTAAAATTTTTTTCTTCAAAAAGGCTTTAAGTAAATAACTACCTATGAAATAAAAGCTTTGCACTATAAAAGAATATATCTCCAGAACTGTTTGCATTTTCATTTTGAGCAACTTAAATTTCTATTCTAAACTTAGAACATTTCTTCATTCTAAAATAACATCACAAACATTTTTTTCAAAGGAAACATAAAACTTTTTTAAAACCTCAATTCAAACCCCCTTTTATGGTATTTATTTTTGTCACTTCATAAACAGGTTGACGATAAAAAAGATCAAGTAAAATTTTACAACCTCCGATTACGTCCATAATTGTTTCCCTTAAAGTATCAAACATGTTTTCACTTACTGTGACAACTTTGGGACTACTAGGACATTTAAACAATATCATTCAAATGATGAAAGTATGTCACCATCACATACACAACAGCATATACATTTTCCATGTTTTAAGCAATATGGTGAATATCAAGAAGCAAAGGTATTGAGTTGTATCAAACCCCTATTGCTATTTATATTAGATGATCTATTGTTCTCTTGTGAGTCATACCAACGGTTGAAATCGCACTGACAATATAAATCGCTTAAATTGCATCTATATTTAATACGGTTGGTATGCGTATAAAAAAAAGTGTTCAGTTAATACGTCTAAGAAAAAAAATAGTGTCCAGTCAATAAATGCAGTGTTGTAGTGTTCAATCAATAAAAAACATCAAATGTATTTTTATTTTATTGTTTAAAAATAGTACAACAAATTAAGATTTTGTTGTGTTAAGGGGTGCAAAAAAAACAACGGAATTGTGATTTTGTTGTTATGCTGGAGTGATAAAAATGTATACAATGAAATCATGATTTTGTTGTACATTATACAACGGAACCATGATTCCATTATGTTGAGAGGGATGTGAAAATAATTGCGCAACGAAATCACGTTTATGTTGTACATTTTATCAACGAAATTATGATTCCATGGGAAGAACATTTTGGAAATAAAAAAGGGATCAACTCATTGGTAGAGACCAATAACATATAAAATGGAACCAATAGCAACTCCATAGAAACACCTATATTTTTAAGGTTAAATTATTAAATATCTTTCTCAACTATTTGACAATTTTTAAATAAGCCTTTAAACCATTATTTTAATTGAATTCCTGAATTAAAAAAACATATTCCTAAGTTAGTTTTCTATATCTTGAAATTGCTATAAACAAATAACAATTTATGAGTTTTAAAAAATTTAGTATTAAAAAAGTGATACGACGAAGGATCCAATAAAAAAATCTGGTTGGACTTATTCGAAAATTTCTAAATAGTTGAAAGACCTATCTACTAACCTATTGAGAGTACTAAAAATACAGTTTCTAATACACTTTTTCAAGTATATTTTTTTTTAATTTGTTAAAATTTATTGAAACTACGAAATTAAGAAAAAAACATTAAATATGATGTGAAATTCACGTAATTTTATCATTTTTAATACACTTTAACCAATAAAAAAATATATAAAAAATGTTTTAAAAGAAAAATGGTATTTTCACTCCCTTATTTTACTTGTCACTCTCTTTCTCATTTATTTTCCTAAATTATTCTGTAAAATACACTCCCTCCTCTTTTCCAGAAAATAGATCCTTGACATTTTCCGATCCCACCACCAAAATCCCTTAACATCTTTGGATTCTCCATCTTCATCAACAATTGAGAATACCCCGACACCTGGATCTTGCGTGCTTTAGACCTCATTATGTTTCACTGTGCACTTATCCTCTTCCTCTTTTCAATTTTGTCTTCCTTTTACAATAATGTATGTGGTTTTTAAATTTCCCAAAACTCCAATCCATGCGGGAGTATTATTTTACTTGGTGGGTATTCATAATTCACATTCATATTTCATGATGGGCATGGTTGCATCGTGCGTCATGGGTTATATCTTCCGTTTCGTGTTTATGACATTGAGAGAGACAGGTCCTGTGTGGTATAACTAATGTCCCTATGTTGGGATTTGTATGTAGAATATTGGGGAATTTTCTTGTTGTAGGTGGTCTTTCTTTGTAGCTATCGTCAATTTCCATTTGTATATTTGTATATGCTTTGTTATTGGGTATATACCAAGATTCATCTAGTGGAAAATTTGTATGTGCAGCAGCGAATTTTTTGTTGGTATTGTTTACATTTTAATTGTTGTCAGATTCCTATGCAGCACAAAGTAGATGTTGGTGGGATCTTTTATCAGTTGGTTGAAACTTGTGCAGGTTATTAATATACTTTCTGCTTGCCTATAAAAAAAAATGACCATGGGAGTGCAATGTATTTTGCAGAAGAGGGTTACATGATGAAAGAGACCCCGAGTGTGTTTATTTGGATAGTTTGGGGAGAAAAATATAGGAAGGGGAGTGCATAAGTAAAGAAGAGGAGTGAAAATAGCATTTGTAAAAAAAAATACAGGATAATGTGACCTTTTTTATGTTGGGCCTTTTAAAAGGCTAACATAAAACACTCTTATTAATATATATATATATATATAATGATTTTTATAATATTTTCTTTAGAATTTTATCAAAAATATACATACATATATTCCGCCAAGAAAGAAGAAAAAAAAACATATATAAAGCAATTCTGTCATTTTATACAATCTTAAGACATCAAAGTTAGGAGACAAAATAGTTTGAAAAGCTAAAATTAAAGAAAATAAGAAAGTAGACCTCGCATAAGCACAAAGACATCCTCACAATCTATCCCTGCATCAACAAAAACTCATTGTATTAATAATAAATGGTATAGAGTTTTCATATATTCAAGAGTTCTCAAACAGAGAAACATAATTAACCATAAAAAATATAGGACCAAAACTAGATGAAATTACTTAATTGGTTTAGAATTTTCATCCTCTGAAGTACAAATTAAAACATAAAATATATTAAATTAAATATGAAGAGAGAACAAATTACATTATTATAACTTTAACAACTATTACATCATCTTTATAATTTGATATAAAATGTGACTTTTATTGATCCAATTGTTGAATTATATCTACATAATACCAAGATTGTTTGTGTCAAATTTTATTAAAATTGAATAAGAATGTAATCAAATGATCATCTTAATATAATTTTGATTTTAATCTATATGAACGAAGTACCAAATGAATAATATGTCCCTATATCAGGATCAAATTATACAGTGTAACTTTGACACACTATTACTCCTTTCAATAACTTTTAATTGAATAATATTTTCTGAAAACCTACTGTTAGATTGAAAGTTTCTTTAACATAAATCATATGTACAAAATTTGATATTAATCCAAAATTATTTACTACCTCATTCATATAAATTAAAATCAACGTAATATAAATTTTTCAAAATATATTTATGATATAAATCATTTGATTACCTACTTATAGATCAATTTTAACAAAATTTGACACAAACAATTGGATCAATAAAAATCAGATTCTATATGAAGTTATTAAATGTTGTAAGTTGCTTAAGTTACATTGGTGTAATTTGATCCTTCCTTTCTATATCTATTTATTTATCTATCTATCTATCTATATATATATATACACACACACACACACACACACAACACACACTGTACATATAGTCATGTCACATGTGTTTGATTAGATAAGACAAAGAAATCTATTAATATGGTTCGAATTTCAAACTAGCAAGTAGCAACAATACTTTGGCATGTGTTATACATATAATAACATGGATATAAACAATCAAAGACACCAAAGAGTGATAAATTGAGGCAAACTGATGAAGGAAATGGAAAACAAGGCATATCTAACCACAAACAAGAAACAACAGTTAAAAAGAAATAGAGAACTGCCACCCATAAGCATAATAGAGGTGAAAGAAGCAGAATCCAAGACATAAAACAAGAATAAAATACAGTTTGAAACAAAGTCAGAAGAAAACAAGCTGCAGCAGGCGAACTGATGCCTAACATCAACTCCCCAAGGGACTCCAGTTCTAGTGACACCCTACCATTGTGCCTTGGCCACTTGCAAACTTAAATAAGGCTGAAAACTCACAAGTCAGACTTCAATAACGGTGCATGAAAACTAGCGTGCGTCCAGAAAAACAGCCGGTTAGCCATAGCCAGCTCGTCATCTCGTACAGGCTGACCTAAAGTGACTTGCAAACTGCAGCAACCACCCAGGGTCAATTGAACAGCAGGATTATAGACTCAAAAAATAAAACTAAAAAACATGGATCAGAAAACACAATATTGAAAACAAAGCAAAAGAGACAGATCCTTATCAAGAAGGATGATATCGATCTAACACCATGTATATAGGTTGACAGTTAGAAGACAAAGACTTTACAAAAAGCTAATAGTTGTAACCAACCAAAAAACTGCATTAAGTTCTATCTGGCTTTAACACAGTTGTATAGTATTTGGATTTCTGAATGCAATAGTTACATACTGTTTTATAATTATATTCTCTCCTGTCAAATTTCAAGCTAAATTAAATTATTATATTTTTAAATTGTTATTATACCAAAATACATGAATTGAATGTTTGTAAAAAAAAAAAAAATACATTAAATATAAAAGGAAAACAGCAAAAGACATGATAATAGCTTTTGGGTACATACTCAGTTGCATGCCTATAGTTTATGCTTGAGCAGTTTTCAGGGTACTTGGTTTGTACTATGTAGTATGAACCAAAATTATCAACCTTCAATCAATATACCTCAAATTAAATCTTTCATCGGGAATGGGAACTATGCATAATTAGCAGGGGTTGTGACAAAAATCTAGAATCTGCAGGCCCAGAACTAAAACAATGAGACTTTTATGGTTGAAGGCTATTATATATTTAGGTTTCTAACACAGAGAGATCCCAAATCTGATATCGAAAGTGCATGTCACAACCATCATAAAGTGTACTGCCAAAAACATAACACAACATGCAAATTCGAATTATCTCAGTCCCCAACAAACTCTAATTATCATTGAATAAACAATCAGCAAACCTACAAATATTTAGATTTGCCTTGCAGTTTTCTATCTCAAACACTTCAATTCCTGTATAAGCTAGGTTCAAATACCCTATCTCACAATATATCTTTAAAACCTCAGCAATACATTCTCCACCCGCGACCAGTTAAGTCAATAAGTGGTAAACTGAGGCAAACTTAAAATAGAGGCAAACTGACAAATTAAAATTTCATCATAATGATTTGGATCCAATCTGCTATACATATAAGATCAATCTATTATACAACATCATTTAAACGCATCATTCTGTTTAGACCAAAAGTTGTAATTATAAGAGATTTTAAGGTTGAGAATCATTAGAGACACAATTATCAAACTAAGTCAACATTCAAATTATTGGCCAAATTTTGCCCTCAACACAATTTTAACAAATCAATCAACCATATACCTGTAACAAGAGTTACCAACCAAAAGCAATTGAACTACTTTAAAACCAATAGAAAGAATAAAATCCCTTAAGTTTAATCATTCATAACCTCCACTGTTCGTATTGCTTAACAGTCTATACAATCTCCAGCAACAGAAACAAAGAAAGCAAGGAAATACCTCTCTGCAATATTCCACACATTCTGATTCATTTGCACCCAAATTACGTCATGTTTCTCCACTTGTCCTTCAAATCAACCTGAGAAAAACAATTTGATCATTATCAATAAGTTCAAAAGGAAAAAATATATATGATCAACTTTTAACATGCTTACTTCAGTTCTCTCTTCAAATATATCTTTATGAGAATCTAGAATTAACTTCCAATTTCCCCTGCCAAACCTGTACATATAAAACATACTTTAACAAGAATAGGCGATCGTGTTGAAACTGCACTTAATTCTATTTATACTCTAAAATTAAGTAGAAAGGTATCATAGTTGCAGCAAACAACTCAAAACACTTGCAGTGGTAAAACCGTAGAACAAGAAAATACTTGTATAATCGAAATCCACAATGAAAATTATTATTTGACGAATTTATAACAAGCACCTACTTGTCTACAGCGGTCTTTAGGGTCTCCTCTTCCAACTGACTCCATTTTTTCACTTTTCTCCTCTTTGTAATGCTTGCAGGTTTGTACTTATCCAATGGAGAAACTTTTCTCCACTTGGGGCTAGGCAAATTAAATCTAGTTGCATGATCTGATGTTCCATCCTCCAAGCCATCTATTGAATCGTCCCACTGCAAAGTGCAAACAAGAACCAACAACTAATATATTACTTTAGAGACACATCCAAATAAAGAATCATTATCACAAAATTATAAATGCAGAAAGAGAATTAAAAATAGATGCTGAATTGTTTGACCCATTAAATTAAGATCTAGTCTCTACTAAAGAGTCAAAAGGAATCGGCCAACCAAAATAAGAAATTATAATTACAAAGCATAATTACCTCATAAATGCGAGCGGTACTATTTCTTTCCATTAAACTTGACTTATGGTCATGATTATAAGGGATAGAATTTTGATCCTTTTCCATCAGATCAGCCTCATTGTTATTAATAACATGTGGGCAAGGTACATCTGCATCTCTACTCTGTTGTTCCATCGGTGCCTCCTCATTCACTTCCAACGAATTAAGTAGAGAATTCTCAGCTAACTTTTGCAACTCCACAGAACTGCATTCCCCAACCTTTTGGACCTCAGCATCTGTTGAGGGATGCACTTCCTCAGCAGGAGCAGCAGTGCACTTCTCTAATTCTGTTGGACACGCTAAAAATATCAAGAGTGTACTCAGTATAACATTTTTTTTATTCAAAGCATAAACTTCCTAGAGTTGCCTAAACTCATAATAATTCTAGACTAGAATCAATTCAAACATGTGAAAATGTGCATAAAATTATTTCAACATGAATCCACCAAAACACATGACTTTTGAAACAGTTGCTACAGTCAAGGTACTTATTATATCACACATGGTTGTTTATGATTAGATACATTGTTTTCTTAAGTAGCAAGTAACAAAATGAAATCCATTATGTCAAAACAGTTTGGCGTCATGACAAGTTAACAAATTTTACCTCTCTCCGGCTGTTGGGAATCCTCTAAGTAATTCACGGCTAGGGCATTTTTGTTTATTTGCGCCAACGCCGCTAGCTCAAGAAACGAAGGGCCCAAATCGGTCCATGCTTCCATCAAATAATCCCGGAGCTTGACAACGGCGTCCCTTCTTGTATCGATGGAGGCCAACCTCTCCCTCACCAACGAGTCCAGAAGGGAAGTTTCGATGTCGGTTCTCCACCGCTCCAACTCCAGCGAGAGAAGAAGGCTGCCCTCCCTGGAACCGCTCATGTGCCGAACCCTACCACGCCATATCCTGTTCACGGCGCCGAGGTAGGCAGGGTTGTTGTGGAGTTCCACCAGCAGGTGCTTGAGAGTGGACTCCACCGCAATGGCGCAGTAGGCGGCGCTCATGGCGGTGGCGGTGGTGATCCGAGCACCGTCGTCGCGGCGGTGAAGTTCCTCGAGGAGCTCGAGGGTTTCGAGAACGGATTCGGGGACAGAGACAGCGAACAAGTGGTCTTGAAGGGTTCGGAGAAGAAGCGTCTTCTTAAGCCTGGAATCAAAGTCTGAAAGTGGGACTATTCGAAGGACTTTCTTGATTAGGTTACTGGAAACGACTGGGTTCCGAGCCCGGAGAAGGAACTCCAACACCCAACGCCCAACGTCACCGCCCTCCATTTCCCTCCCCACAAGTCACAACGTTACAATGGTACCACTATTTTTGTGATTTGATTAGTAAATTTGCTCACTCTTCTTTCGGATTCACATATCTATAGTCCAGTCTATTTATAGTATATACAGAGTTGTAACTAGTATCCATACCCGGGTAATTTTTACATATAAAAGTTTACTTATATTTTAGTCGTATATTTATAAGCGTACTAGTGTAAGGGAATGTATATGAACAAAAAATACATTACATTATTTATCACGTTGACAAATTTTTTATATAAATGCATCAAACAACTTCAACATGCTGCAAATATATTAAAATTATATTTTGTTAAATACTTTTGTTACGGATAAGTAAAGATAGGCTCAATTATCTTTATTTCAAATATTTAAATTCTCAACCCATTATCATAACCACTAATAAACAGAAGATATATGATAATAACCGCTATCTTTCAGTTATCCAGATATTCGAATATCGTGGTAAAAGATAGTGGGCTTCAACCGTCAATCCATCAGGGTCCAGGTCAGTATCCTATAAATAGAGTATCTACCATGGTGAAAGGTACACACAATTCTGACTCTCTCTTTTTCATTCACACAGCACACACTGCACGTCAATCGTGTTGTGTATCTCTGTTGTGATCTTCTTCTTCCTTGAGTTGCTTCAACCCTATAAGCATCTTGAGAGAGAGAGAGTCTCATCCTATAATCCTTGTTGGACATTTTTGTTCTCTCTAAGCAGAACAGTGGCGCAGTCTGTGGGAACGTTAAATTTCAAATCCCACGTTCTCGATGGTAAACACAAGAAGTAACAGTTAGGCCGCACACCCACGCTCTGATACGAGTACAAGAGAGAGAAAAAGAAGAGGAGAAAGAAAGCATTAAAATTCGCATGTTGAGAAGGCAGAAACTGTCATCCTTCAATCTTCTCGATCTCCTTGTCTAACCGCTAGATCTTATTAAAAATTTTACAGCAAGTTTGTGATTCACCAATATTCACATCTAACGGTTGGTTTCTTGAATAGACGCTTGTAGAATCACCAAAAATTCCCAAACCGAGCTGGTTTAGAATCCATTTTCTGAAGCAGATAGCAGTATTACGAGGGACATTTCTCTCAAACTATCTGTTGGATCGCGTTCAAACTTGGAGAAAAGATTAATCAAATCTGTTTCTGCATTCGGATCATTCATTAAAGCGTTTTCAAGATGGAATGTTTCAACTGCAAACAAGAGTTATCAGAATTTCTGCTTTGTTTTATCTTGTTTCGGACAGTGATATTGAGAAAAGGTTATCTTTTTAATCAACCGTTGGATTATCCTCAAATTTGGTCAGTATGTTCCTATCTTTCAATAAATCAATTTGACCATTGGGATTTGTTAATTATTATTTCTGGTGGTAGGAATTAATTTCATACATAATTCTATTTTGTATGCCTACCCCTTGTGATGTTTTGATACAATTTTTGTTGAAATTGTTTGTTGATTGTAATGATTGTCGGAACCCTTGCGTAATCTCATTTTATTGATAATGAAGAATTTGGGTGGATTCCGATATAGGTCCCATAATTTTTACTTATCACATGGAGAAGATTTTCCCAACTTATAGAGCAGCGCTTCAAATGGAGGAACATAGAGAATCCGGCTCATAATGAGAATCGAGAAATGTTGCACAAATAGAAGTCAATCCGGACATATAGTTACGAGGCAATCCAGTTGAGACTTCATCCACGTCGCTAAATCAGATGATGGGCCTATGGGAAGCAATAAAATCTGATTCCCACCCAATAATGGTGAAAGCATAACAACTACAAATCAAAATCCTAATATGATGGGTGCAAAGCATAAGAAGGTAACCTCATCAATATAGAATGCAACATCATCAATATAGAATGTGAGATTCACCAACAGGGAAGCCAGGTTGGCATATGTGCAATATCACTTTATGAGGGTGGATCTTGTCTCATGAGCGGCAACACAGATTAGATTAAGCAAAAGCTAAGTCTTCTCCCCCTTTTCTAATATGAAGCGTCATAAATCATTCTTTATAGTATTTTTATAATGATATGTGTAAAATATTATTATTTTTGCATCTCAAATATAATTACCATAAGAAATTGATTAATCAATTAATGTTGGTAATAAATTTATATTCATTATTAAATGAATGAATTGTCAAAATCAATTAATGTGATCAAGAGTGCTAAGGTTATGAAATTGATATTAATTCCTAATTACCCTTATTGCACCAAGAAAATGATCTGTGCTGGATGCCCAGTGATGTTAAGAATTATGGAGATAATTTATAATTTTGAGTTTATGAAGCCAACCCATGAATCAATGTTTGTACTATTGAAGTTTTTATGATACCTATTATAATGCACCGTGATGTGAATGGTGCCTTTCATCAATTATACAATACTTGCCATCACAGTTTCGAAACAATTGATTTTATTTAGTATGTATAGGAACATAATCTTTATGATATATTTATAATAACTATTCAAACCAGTTATTTTCACAATACATTTATGGAAAATATGTTTTTGATCATCTATAGTATTGTGATCAATCACCAGATATTCTTCACAGGGACAATGATACTCGAACCATTGAATCCGACAATTTCCTTTACCTGGGTAGTGTAGCCTGTACGTGGAAAATTGTTTGGAAGATGCTGGAAGATAATGATATGAATAGGGGTGATCTCATGTTACGGCGAGCAAATATCGGAAACAAGGATGCCCGAGATGGGAAATTAGCACCCAATTGGGAAGGACCATACCGAGTCACTCAAAATCTAGGACAAGGAGCGTACGCACTAAAAACTCTTGAAGGTAAACAAGTAAAACGGACATGGAATGCTGACAAGCTAAAGAGATATTACAGCTGAAAACGTGAAGCTGGGATTAAAATCCATGTGTTTCCCTTTAATTGGCTTCAAGTTCGTCATAGGGATCATGGATACCATGTGTTTCCCTTTAATTGGCTTCAAGTCCGTCATAGGGATCATGGATCAATTGTCATGTGTTTCCCTTTAGTTGACTATAAGTCCGTCATAGGGATCATGGATCAATGTTCTTGTCATATGTTTTCCTTTAATTGACTTTGAGTCCGTCATAGGGATCATGGATTCGTGTTTTCCTTTAGTGGGGATCACGGAGTAAATTTTTCATGTGTTTCTCATTAATCGATTATGTAAGCCGGGAATATGACACCCGTGCAAATCTTTCATTGAGATCATGAAACCTATGTAATCTTCGAAGAATATCAATAAAATCCTTGTTGTAAGGAAATTATATATACGTTGTGCACAAATTTGGAGGGCTTAGTCGTTGTTTGTATTATCTCGGCCCTGATCAAGCCGACGTAACTATTTATTCATGGATGAATCATCGGGTACTCCGAAAGAATTACATCTATAGATTAATGTTATGAAATACAATAACAGTTGCTAAGACTGGAATATGATTCCAAAATGATATTTAAATCCCGACTAACGATTCGGGTAAGGTAATACTTGGCCATTGGAGCCAAAATAATACTCGGAATATACAGGAATATCCAAACCGGAGAAAGTAAAGCAAATCAAGGACGATAAAAGCCGAGTGCATTAATAGAAGAAATTGTACGCATATTCAAATAAAGTTGACCACAGAAATATTAAAAGATTGTTTGGGGAAAGCAATTAATATTACAACTGAAACCGGCATTCCAGCCCTTCAAAATTACACTTTTTCGCCAGCAGCAACCTTGGGATCCTCAGCCGGGGAAGGAACTTCTGGAGGAACGTAAGGGACTAGCTCATCGTTTTCAACATATGCCCAACAATGAGTCCCTTCCAACTTTAGAGTTACTCCCGGGTTCAGATACTGGACTTGTTCTAAGGCATTTGAGAATCCATTTCGGTCATAAAACTTGGTAACTGGCAGATGTGAAAAGACACGCAGGGGCAAAAGTGTCATTTCTGCAAAAAGGAAATGATTAAAGCGTGTAAAGAAATGACAGTATTATATAAACGGGATGCGTGTCAATTGTAAGAGTGAAGTCGCTTCATTTCCCGATACTCATAGCTATTTAGGCTATTTTGAAGAGACAAGAGATAGCTCAGCAGTGATTGGAAATGACTTACGAAAGCTTCGTCAGCCAGGCCGATTATCTCGGCAAGGGGCAAACTATAGTAACTTACCTCGGCTCAGAATTCCTGAACTTTACCGGTCCTATTTACTGATACATCTTGGTCATCCAGAGTACTAGATAACCGGACTGAGGGGCATCTGTTACAGATAAATAAAGATAGGCCCAATTATCTTTATTTCAAATATTTAAATTCTCAACCCATTATCATAACCACTAATGAACAGAAGATATATTATCATAACCGCTATCTTTCAGTTATCCAGATATCCGAATATCATGGTAAAAGATAGTGGACTTCAACCATTAATCCATCAGGGTCCAGGTTAGTATCCACCATGGTGAAAGGTACACACAATTCTGACTCTCTCTTTTCCATTCACACAGCACACACTGCACGCCAATCGTGTTGTGCATCTCTGTTGTGATATTCTTCTTCCTTGAATTGCTTCAACCCTATAAGCATCTTGAGAGAGAGAGAGTCTGATCCTATATAAATCATCCAACAATCCTTGTTAGATATTTCTATTCTCTCTGAACAGAACAACTTTATTGTACACGATATTTTTGGTAATAGATAATCTTTTTATCTTTATCGTTTATTAACACTTTTAAACCAACCATACTTTTTGACTCTTGATATTGTAATATATAATTGGCCATGGAAAAAAAAAAAAAAAACTGATCCTGCTAGGTACACACCAAGTTAGGTAGATTCGTGTGGGATTAGGATTCCTTTTTAGTTATGGGTATTTATTCAATAAATAAATAAATACAAATATTTTATTTATAATATTACTGAAAAACTATTTAACTTATTAATTTTTCAGTAAATATGTATTGAATAAATTTTGAATCAATTCTTTCAATTTATTTTTGTATTAATTTTAGGTGATTTCAGATGATATTAGGATCTTTATCCATATTTAGTTAACTTTAATATTAAATTGATAAGAGATATATCGATTTTAAAATTCTTATAACTATAATTATGATTGACGCAATTAATAATAACTATGTTCGCAATAATTACGGGTAAATCACATAAATTCCTCGATGAATCTCAAAAACTTGATGCTAAAATACCTTCAAACCTTACATTGCCAAGTGTTATTAGAAGCTTAACATGCATTGCATAAGATTCGTAATCCAGTTTGATAAAGAATAAGAGAACTCTCTATAGCCTTGTTCCATTTCCAAGCCAGCACTTAAATTTTCTCTAACAGCTCAAAAGATAGTTATAAAGGCAATACAAATTATAATAAACTAATGGACTAAAAAATTTATAAATCCTTTCAAAAAGATGCTAGCCAATTAAGATCTCACTTAATAAGCAGAAGTAGGGAAGGAAATTGTGAAGCAAAGCAACAATAAAAGACAGCAACATGAGAAGATAAGAAACAGAATTCAGTTCTATCAAGCATGCCGTTGACATCAAATTTGCTCAAAATAAATATAATGGCACAAAAGGATGCAAACATGAGAAGATAAGGAGCAAAATTCAGTCCTATCAAGCACACTGCTGCATGAAATAATATTGACCTCTCAACGACTGAATAAGTCCGCACAGTTTTCTAAATATACGCCTAACAACCATTAAGATATTTCGTGGCAACAAAAATCCCAAAAATTCAAACTTCATGCCAAACTTTATCCAATAATGAAAGGTCTATATTAAGATAAATCAATAAAATATATGAGTTTGGAATCTTAGTAAGTGTTTCCCGAGATGAAACACTCCAATGAAGCAATCTTCAAGTGAGTTTGTTTACAAAATTTCGACAGTCACGCACATCACATAGAATTTTGGAAACCTATGTATCTATGTATCATTGCTTACTTTTATTCACTTATTGTATTACTAAGACTAAACATTCTTATTATTGTTAAACAACAGTAAATAATGAAAGGAACATATGCAGAATTGGGATTTTCGTTAACATGGTTCTTCACAACAAATTAGCTTAGTGTCTTAGTAGACAAAATATTGTGCCAATTCTATCTTTCAATTGAGTCTAACAATCAAAATTTCAAAAGAGGAAAATCCACTACAGTAGACATACACACAAGTTCATAAAAATACGATGACAAATATCACTTATAAAACATTCATTACTTGAGATAATGTTTATAGGTTACAACACTTAGAAACATATAAAGGAAAACATAACACAAATGATAATGGACCATATACAACAGCCCAATCTAGTGCCAACATGTTAAAAACTTGAAACACGTCAACCTTAAAAACTTATTTAATTTAGGTAATCATACAAAGACACCCCTTAAGTATCTCCTTATACAACGTGACACAATCACTTGTCATTAATCCATTCTATTTCTCAACTTCAATCATCTTATATTCCAGTCTCTTCTTGCAAACTTCAACTACTTCATCCTTGTCATTCATATCAGTCAATACAATTGAACATTTAAGGCTGACAATTGGTGTGTCCTTCCCTCTAGTAGGCACATTAACATTGTCATCATCCCCAAAGACACAACATGATAAATTTGACAACCCCGTCGAAGGCTACCAAATTAAAACCAAATTACTAACTGAAGCACAGTGTAACCTGGGTCATTTCCCAAGGATTCTTGTTGTTTCTAGCAACTTACTTACTAAACAGAATAGGGCAGTTTGATTCAGATTAATCAAAATGCAATTGAAACGCAATTAAAAATTACGAAATTAACAATTAAAGGGAGCAGTCAATCTAGACTTTAGGTTCCTAATTATATCCTTCACCGATTACAAATGATTAGCAAATTCGTGGTTGACCCTAAACAAACAGGAATCCATGAATTTGTTTAGGAACCCTCTACTAGACTATCACCTAACATTTGATCAAATATGTGGCGTGACAAATTCATACAAACGCAGATTAATCACTTAAACCTAGTTTGATTTTAGTTCATTGGGTGATTCAACCTAGGGAACAAATCTGTCCCCTAACCCTTGCTTAGAGAGAATGATGAAAACATGATTAACAATCAAACATCAATATACACATGCACTTAAATCCCAGCACACGAACAGCACACAAAGATTCAAGAACGGATTTCTAGAACAGAAGCAAGGAAAACGAAAACGAAATCACCAACATATAAACAAACAGAAACCTCAAGATGAGTTTAGGATACCTTACAAGTCTGGATGACTAAGAGAAGTTAGCCTACCATGGTTGAGATGAACAGAAAATGCATAAGAGAAATTGCAGAAAATGAAGAACAAAATGAGAGAAAAGTAAAAATGAGTCTTTGATCTTCAAAACCCCCAAAATAAAAAATAAAAAATTGTTTTCATGTTTGGGCTGCTATTTACTTAAGCAGCACCCAAACCGGGTCATTGGGTCCTAAACCGGCCCAGAAAGATAGCCCTACTAATTACACAACTAATGGTCTTGGTCTCATGTCATTTGGACTCCTAATTACAAAGTTATGCCAAATTAACTAAACATAGTTCTAGATTTCCGTTTTTGACTTTGACTCCAATTTCGACCATCTTCTTGATTGAATTTAGCCTTCAAGCCTCTAATAGAAGTTGTAGATATTTGAGATAGCTACAAAACAAAACAAGAATCAGATCAATTGGACAAAAACGTCTAAGTCTGGAAAATTAACACAAAAATGAATTAAGTTCATTTAAAAGCCCAAAATCCCATTAGGCCCAAAAACCACTAATTGCATCCTAAATAAGTTCTAAAATCATTAAACAAGAATATTAATTAAGTGCAATAAATCCTAATTATCAAATTCCCCCACACTTATCCTTTTGCACTCCAGAGCAAAAATAAAAATAAAAAACAAGACGAATGTAACACTCTTCCAATTACTATATTATGCCTAGGTCATAATAAGTAACTAGAAGATGTTAACTTTTCTAACATATAATTTTTAACCAAAATCAATTGAGAAAAGCTTATCTCAATATTAGAAATTTAATTGTGTTATGAAAATTACGCTTATATAGAACATGTAGAGACTTTTTGGTCTCTTTAATAAATTACAAACTTAGTAATAACTTGTAAATAATATTTCATACAATAATATTATGTCCATATACTACAAAGAATATAGGAAAATACTAAAAATCTGCAACATTAAAAGAAATCTTCCAGTTTGTCCCCAATTTGTAGTTGCTCCTCCCGATTTAACTGTCTGGAATGACACGGGAACATACTAAAATAGTGAGAATTCCAAAGAATTCCCAGTAGGTGAAGACTGAATTATCATACAGTGTCATCGTCATCATTCCAGCTACTTCGCTTTATTAAGAAAACATGTGAACAATTATAGTTGATTTTAATTTCATAAACATATAACCCGAAGTAGATTCATTTTATTCACAAACGCTTAAAAATAATCTCATACTTCATCATTAATGCAAACATCATTGTCAATCATGACAATGCGTAGCTTATCTTTATCAATCTCTTCTTTAATACCCTAAACTACACTGTAACACCTAAATTCCTTCACTTATTTCTTTTAACTCATTAATTATTTATTATTTATGAGATAACAAAATTTTTTTTTTTTCGTTTAATCAATCATTTACGTATAATGGAGATTCTAAGCGAGAGATTTATCTACTTTGGTTGTGAATTCATTTTAACATACAAACCAAATATAGATTAATATAGATAGTCCACGTACAGTCCAAAATGTATCGTCCCAAAATAATATACAGACAGATAAATATACAATACAGATCAACAGACATCACATCCACTGCACATAGTTTATCCAGCTTCTTCCTCAAACTTCTTCAAAGCCATTCCTAATTTTACTGTTCCTCTGCTCACCCAAGTAAATTGGGGTCATCACAGGTGTCAACCACAG
>PYAF01001284.1:100490-117785 GCA_007407185.1 Glycine tomentella
ACTTACCCTATGTTTGTGTCTGTGGTTGACACCTGTGATGACCCCAATGTATTTGGGCGAGCAGGAAAACAGTGGAGCATAAGCTGAGAAGGATTTTGAAGAAAAGATGATGAAGATGTGTTGATGATTTGTACTAGAATTTAAATTATTTGTATTTTACGTTGGCTTGTATTTGGGACTGTATAATGAACTATACTTTAGTCTGTATTGTTGGACTGTACTTGATCATTATAATTAAACCGTGAAGAGAGAATTCGTTTATAATATAAATGACTAGCAACATGTGAAAGCAAAGCGAAAAGAATTTTCATAAAATTTATAACTAATTTTATCCTAATCCAAAGTGGTCACAAGATTTCATCTAAAATCAATCAAGCACGAGAGAGTAAAAGGAGGCGTTACAATTGACATCTCAAATTCCTTCTGCATAGCTGAAGAAAAGTTCTTACACAATAAGTGATTAGTAGAACCAAAGATTATATCATCCACATAAATTTGAACTAATAAGAAATCATTGTCATGCCTTTTGATAAACAAAGTTTTATCAACATTGCCCCTTGTGAAAGATTGTTCAAGCAAAAATTTGCTTAACCTTTCATACCATTGTCTAGGAGCTTGTTTCAAACCATAAAGTGCCTTTTTCAGTTTATAAACAAGTTTGGATGTTTGAAATCAGTAAAACCAGGAGGCTGTTCAACATATATGTCCTCCTCAATGTATCCATTCAAAAATGCACTTTTAACATCCATTTGAAAAAGTTTGAAATTCATGAGACATGCATATGCAAGTAATAACCTGATTGCTTCCAATCTTGCAACTGGAGCAAAAGTTTCCTTATAGTCTATGCCTTCTTCTTGGTTATAGCCTTTAGCCACCAATCTAACTTTATTTCTGACTATGATTCCACTCTCATCAAGTTTATTTCTAAAAACCTATTTAGTGCCAATGGGTTTAAGAGATGAAGGTCTAGGAACAAGTTCCCAAACTTCATTCCTCTTAAACTGATTGAGCTCATCATGCATGGCATGCATCCAATGTTCATTATTCAAGGCTTGATTAATGTTCTTAGGTTCAATTTGAGAAACAAAAGCCATATCACAACAAAGGTTCTTTAATGAAGATCTAGTAGATACTCCCTTTGAAACTTCACCCTATGATGTTGTCAAGTGATAAATCTCTTGTTGTTCTCCAATCTTTAGGCACTTGAACAGGTGTTGTAGGTTTTGTTTCTGCACTTGGTTCTTCATCTTTGGTTGAGGATTTGTCCAATTCAATAAATTCTTCCAGCTGTCCTGCATCACCATCAATTTCTTTTTCCTCCTTAGAGGGATTAGTTTCATCACAAACCACATGCACAGATTCTTGAATGCACATTGTTCTTTTATTGAATACTCTATAAGCTTTGCTATGTAATGAATATCCAAGGAAAATTGCTTCATCTGCCTTAGCATCAAATTTTCCAAGTGATTCTTTCCCATTGTTCAATACAAAGCACTTGCTGCCAAATACTCTTAAATGAGAAATGTTAGGCTTTCTTCCTTTGTATAGCTCATAAGGAGTTTTCTTTAAAATAGACCTTATAAGTAATCTATTCAAAGTATAACATACAATGCTTACAGCATCAGCCCAAAAATACTTAGGCAGATTTGACTCATTAAGAAGTGTTCTTGCTCCTTCCTCAAGAGATCTATTTTTCCTCTCCACAACACCATTTTGTTGCGGTGTTCTTGGAGCTGAAAAATTGTGATTGATTCCATTTTCCTCACAGAATTTTTCAAAATGTTCATTTTGGAATTCACCATCATGATCACTTCTTATTGAGACAATTTTACAACCTTTCTCATTTTGAGTAAGCTTAGCCATTTTTCTAAAAGTAAGGAAAGCATCACTCTTGGATTTCAAAAACAGAGTCCAAGTGTATCTAGAGTAATCACCCATAATCACAAGTCCATAATAATTCCCACCTAAACTCATTGTTCTAGAAGGACTAAATAAATCAATGTGAAGAAGTTCAAGTGGTCTAGAGGTGGAAACAACGTTTTTACTTTGAAAAGAGTTCTTTGTTTGTTTCCCCTTTTGACAAGCATCACAAAGTTTGTCCTTCTCAAACTTGAGTTTGGGTAATCCAATTACTAAATCTTTTCTTATGAGCTTGTTCATGTGATGCATGTTTATGTGACTTGCTCTTCTATGCCACAACCAAATTTCATCAACTTTGCATATTAGGCAAGAAGATTTATGGAATAGTGCATGATCAATTGATAGCACATATATATTACCTTTCCTTTTACCTATGTGCCGTACCTCACCATTTTTATCAGAAATTATGCATCATTCTTTGTTGAAATTCACTTTAAAGCCTTTGTCACACAGCTGACTTATGCTCAAAAGATTGTGCTTTAAACCACCAACATACAGCACAGTTTTGATCTTTGCTTTGAAGCTGTCTCCAATATTACCTTCTCCAATAATCTTTCCTTTATTATAATCTCCATAAGTGACTTATCCTCCTTCCTTGAGTGTTAAATTTGAAAGCAAGGACATGTCTCTAGTTATGTGTCTAGAGCATCCACTGTCAAGATACCAAGTTGAAGATCTAGCTCTTAAACACACCTGCAAAATTCAAATTAGATTTCAAGGGAAGGTACCCAATTGAAGTTGGGTCCATAGGGGTTAGCATTTTTCTTTCTTTTAGGAATCCAAATGCAATCACCATTAGGCACATAGAATCTCCTAGCATAGCATTTAAATGATGTGTGCCCCTTTTCCATACAATAGTTGCACGTGACAGATTTTGAGGTTTTTCTAAATCCAGAATTTTGATTGACTCTTGAGTTTCTTTGCCACTTTTGATTCTTCTGTTTTGGAGGTACAAAAACTGTTTTTCCCATTGAGTTTGAACCATATTTATACCCCAAACCAGAAGTATCTCCAACATATCTTTGCACACTTAGCATTTCAGCCAAGTTGCATTTTCCCTTGTAAAACTTTCTCAAGAGATCAATCAAATCACTGTTTTCAGCCATAAACAACATATGTTTTTCACCTTAACTTTGTTTATACTCATCAAAATCCTTTTGAAGCAAGTTATACTTATCAACATTGCTAGAGGAAGAAGCACACACACATCCATTCAATTTGTAACTTGAAACAAGTTTTTCATTTTCTTCTTTCAAGTTACAAATCTCATTTTGCAATTCAGTAATTTTTTCAATATGCCATCTAAGATTTCCTCTAAGCCTATTATTGGATTTTGCAAGTTTTTGGGCTTCCTCATGCATTTCTTGAAAAGCATGAATAGCTTGATCAAGTTCAAAATTTACCTCATCTTCATCACTTAGCAAATCATCATCATCTTCATTGATGGTGGAAGTGAGACACAAGTTAGCTTCTTCATTTTCTGTGGAAGAATCTGAAGTAGTTGACTCATTATCTTCCCAAGCTATGTATGCTCTTTTAGCTTTCCCTTCCTTTTTCAACTTGCCCTCTCCTTGTTATTTCCTCAAATAGATTGAACATTCAGATTTGATTGGCCTGGCTTGCCACACTCAAAACATGTGAAATTGCTGTCAATCTTCTTGTTGAGGTTGTTGTTGTTGTTTTTGCTACTTTTGTTGAACTTTTTGTTCTTGTTCTTCTTCAGAAATTTGCTGAATTTTCTGACCACCAAGTTCACATTCTCTTCATTATCCTCTTCACTTGTTTCCTCTTCTTTTTTAGCTTTCAAAGTTGCAGCTTTCAAGGCAATACTCCTTGTTTTCTTCTCTGCATCTTCACAAGATGTTAGTTGAGACATTTCAAGTTCATATTCAAGAAGCTTACCAAATAATGCAGCCATAAAGATCTTTGATAAATCTTTGGACTCCTTGATTGCTGTAACCTTTGGATGCCAAGGTCTTGTCAAACACTTCAATATTTTGATGTTTAGTTCTTTAGTGTCAAAGACCTTTCCAAGACCCAAAAGATGATTTACAATATGAGTAAATCTGGTCTGCAGCTGAGAAATGCTTTCATTGGAGTTCATCTTAAACATTTCATACTCATGGATCAAAGCATGCTTCCTTGATCTTCTAACTTCCTCAGTTCCTTCATGAGTAATTTCAAGCATCTCCCACATTTCTTTAGCACTGTTACATCTTACAGTCCTGAAAAATTCATCAGAGGAAAGTGCAGAGATGATCATATTTTTTGCTTTAAAATCATATTGGGCAGCCCTTTGTTCAGCCTCAGTCATCTCATCCTATTCTTTGGGAATTAATTCATCTGCCATAATTTTCTTTGGAATAAAAGGACCCTTTACTATTGCATTCCATGCTCCTGGGTCATTTGATTGAATAAAGATTTTCATTCTATTTTTCTAAAAGCTGAAATGTTCCCCTTCAAACATAAGAGGTCTGTTTAAAGAGACACCCTCCTTAAAGGTTATTTGTGAAGTATTCATATTTCTTTTTGAAAAGAAAAAGTGATCTTGAGTAACTTACAAGAACCAGCTCTTGATGCCAATTGAAAGAGAAAGGAACACTTCAATACAACCAAGAGGGGGGGTGAATTGGTTGAACCTTGGTAAATTAAAATTTTCAAATCAGAGTTTCCAGAGGATCTTTATCACTTTAAAATTGTTTTGAAATCACCAATCTTATATTCAATCAAATTCCTCTGTCAAGAAAATCAATAGACAATTGAAATTTTTTCTGAGCAAATAATTTGATTCACAAATCAAAGCAATTAGGAGATGAAGAGATTAGAATAAAGATCAACCATAATTTTACACTGGTTCACTTCAAACACTATGAAGTTACATCCAGCTTCCACTCAGCATTAGAATGGAGTTCTACTATTGCAAATAATATTCTTACAAGATATTACAAGCCTCTCTTTATCAAACCTAGATAAAGTTCAGAGATCTAAAACACTATTAGATCCTTAGAGACTAACCCCACTGAGAACACTACTCAGCAACTTCTAGAGAAACCTATCTCTAGTTATCATGCAAAAAACCCATTTACAATAGCCAATCTTTACAAAATTTGAATTAAAGAGATACAACAACAAAGTTTAAGGAAATAAGTCACCTGATGATCCAATGAATGATGTACATATGAATGATTAAATCAGGTTGTATGTAGAAAATAGATTAAGAACAATACTTCCTTAAAACTTTGAAAGAACCTTCTTGCTTTTACATCAATCTAACAACTCATGAATGTATTGTGAAAGCAAGAACCTTATGAACCCAGAGAATCACTAAAGAGTGTTTGAAAAGCCTTTAAATGCTCAGTAATACGAATTGGTCAAGTTAGAAAAACAGGTAAGCCACAGTTCTATTTATAACAAACTTTAGTAACTGTTGGTAATCGATTAAATACGCTCCTGTAATCGATTATTTACTTATATAATCGATTAAATCAAGCTTGTAATTGATTAATGTGTTCTTAAAAATTCTGGGTATGGTTTTCAATCAAAATAATCGATTATTACGATGAGTAATCGATTACACCAGAAGGATGTTCAATAAAGAAAGCACTGTGTAATCGATTACTTCCTTTGGTAATCGATTATACTAGGAAGGTATATAAAACGAGTTTGAACTATGTAATCGATTACAATCTCTGGTAATCAATTAAGCCAGAAAGCTTCTAAGCCAAGATATGCATTGGGTAATCGATTACGGATTTTGGTAATCGATTAAGATAGAAAAGCATGCAAGCATAGCATATGATGTAATCGATTACTATCTTGGGTAATCGATTAAGACAGAAAGATGATTTCTAGTTTTAGATGATGTAATCGATTACAGTTCATTGGTAATCGATTACAATGTTTATCAAGGCATTCTAAAAAGTGAATCAAGTGAAAATAATTGATTAACCCGACAAGTAATCGATTACATTGTTCTTGAAAGGTTTTCCAGAAAATACAAAGATCAAAATAATCGATTGTTTTGTTGAAATAATCGATTATATTAGAAAGAAACTTATCTTAAGATTTGATTTAAAAACTTATGCAATTTTATCAAAGCCTTGTGAACTATTTTTCATAACCACATAGATTCAATGAATGATATGAATGCAATGCATTTGGATCACCAGAAATGCTTTCTTTCTTTTACATTCAATCACAAATTAATCTTCAAGGCTTCATGGCATGTTGAAAGTTCAAAACCTTCCTTCTTGAATCAATTTATCTTTTGTGCTTCAAGTGGCTCCCCCTCAATTCAACAATACTGAAAACATATCTCAGCTGCAAACAAGATTCACACACATTGTCAATCATCTTATTGGTCTTGGAAAGACATTTGGTGCTGAAGAATTGAACATCAAAATACTAAAGTGTCTAACAAGACCATGGCAACCAAAAGTTACAGCAATCAAGGAATCCAAAGACTTGTCTAAGATGTCCATGGCTGCCTTGTTTGGTAAGCTACTTGAATATGAACTTGAAATGTCACAACTAACTAATGCAGAAGATGTAAAAAAGAAACATAAAAGCATAGCCTTGAAAGCTGCATCCTCTAAAGTTGAGAAAGAAGAAGATTCAAGTGAAGAAGATGAAGATCACAACATAAATCTAATTGTCAAAAAGTTCAGCAAATTCATGAGAAGGAACAAGAACAGAAAGTTCACAAAGTTCAACAAGAGAAATGACAACAACAACAACAACAACACATTGTTAGGACTCTCGACAAGCGTACCGTTTTGTCGTTACAAGTTACAAAATTTATAGAAGTTCGTCTCCACAAGGACTTGAGTTTACTTTGGTTAATTTAAATATAGTTCTAATAGTTTAATAGTTTATATACAGAGAGTGTAAACGACAGTTCATTTGATGTGATAATGAAACGTAAAATATAACGAATGCGAAAAACTACGGAAATAAATAAAACGAGTTTGCTTCAAGAAAAGTGTAGATTGCATTTCATCATTCTTATCCATTTATATCTAATTATTCTTATCATGCACTAGTCATTTTCTACTCTTATTGATCTGCACGTTTTTTACCCCAAATTGGTCTCTCGCATTTGAGAATCCTAAGAATATTTACTAGATATCGATCCCTCGCATATCAAAATAAATACCCCAACATTAAGAATTAAAATCGCGTGCTTATGCAATTAAAACGTTAAGCCCTATTCCTAGCAACATAACGTGATAAATAATTTCATTCAGTTCAAATCCTAAGGGTACTTTCCAGTCAAGCTTAGGATTTCAATTCATGAGACTATTGATCAAGTAGAATCAAGCATTAAACACAGAATGAAATTACCAACAAGAGATAGAAAAGATTCATGCAATAAAATAAAACTAAAAGAGATACATAGGGATAGAAGATTACTTCCAATCCTCGAGAATCTTAGGCGACCATGGAGAGAACCTCCTTAAGAGAAGAGTTGATGAAGGAAATCATCTCCGCTTCACTCTGATAGGGTTTCCCCTATAACCTTCACCTCTCTCACTCTCCTAACTATCTAAACTGAAACTAGAACTTCTTAAGCTTAAGCACAACAATGGAAAGCAAGAATTTGAAGAAGAATGATGCCAAACTCCAAATTTTCGTGGCCTATTTATAGAAAACCTCCTCCTGCCTGCTTCGCTCGCCCAGTCGACCATTTTCTTCATGTTTTGCTCGCCTAGGCGAGTTGAAGTTATCTCTTTGGAACTTGTGCTCGCCTGGGCGACCATTTTAGCCTGTGGGAGCTCGCCTGTGCGAGTTAAAGCCTTCAACATGAAGTAATCTTTGGGCTTTGATGGATTTTGGGCCTGGATTGCTTGTTACACCTCCTATGTTTGCTTTATGATCCATTTTGCTTGCTTTATGTGTTCGGAATCTTCAGAAATCCTTTTAACCTATCAAAATGCAACAGAAGATTGGATAAATCTTCAAGAATATGAACATAACATTCATCCTAAGCACTAAATACAAACTAACTAGATTTAGGGCAAGTTTTATAGATATTTTTAGTAAAAATGATAGATAAGTGCCTTCAATGTAACCCTAATTTCACTAATATATGGCACTTATCAACTCCCCCCAACCTAGAATCTTGCTTATCCTCAAGCAATAGTAAAAATATGTTTGTTAAATGAAAATATGCTTTGTAAAGAATCAACTTCCAAAAAATGATCAGAACATATTTTTAAATAGTTAACTTTAAGAATTGAAACAAAGGATGAAATTCACATAACCGAAATGAGATTAAGATCAATTCACATTTCCTTTCTAAAGAACATCAAAGGAAACATATGTCTGATTAAAACAGAGGAAAACCTCTCAAAGTGTTTAATTTTCTCACAGGTAAGTGTTTCATCTCAATTCCTGCACTGATACTTTATAGATTAATTTTGCAATTCACAATCAAAGTGCATAATCAACAAGGATCATTAGGGCTTTTATGGCTGGGCTTTTGGCTAGAAAAGAAATCTTTGGTTTTTCTGGATATTCAAAAAGACCTTTGGAATAGGAGAGCATATATAGATAAAACATTAAGATCATTACCTCCTATTTCTTCCCTTTTCTTTCAGCATTCCTCATTTTATCAATTCTTTCACCCAAACTTTGTATATTTAAAACACAGGACTTTGTTTTTTTCTTTTCTTTTTCTTTTTCTTTCACTTCTTTTATTTCTTTTCTTTTTACTAAACACATGAATAGCATATAGCCACTTTTAAAATCCTTTTTCCTAGCATGAACTACCCAAAAGAAGTTTCCATCACAAATTATTCCCTTTTGCTCTCTTATCTTAGGTAAGGTATGAAATTCCTATTCTAGGTTAGGGTTTCAACAAAATATCAACTATTTGGCTCAAAAAGGGTTGCAAATGGTAAATCATTATATTCATGTCTGGGATAGCTTTGCCAGTGGCTTTAAAAGATGTTTCAAAAAGAAAGACAGTCTAAATCATATTCTTGTATCATATGTTTTGACAATTATAAATTTATGCAAAATCACTATAAATCATATCAGTGAGGTCTCTCAATATAATCTATGTGGTTGCACACACTCACTGGGCTTAAGGTGTAACGATTTAAAATTATTCTAGATATTATATTTTTATTAGGGTTAAATTTTTAAGAATCGTTAGATAATTTTTATTACTATTTTATTTTTACTGAACGGATCCTAGTATAAATTCTAAAACATATTAATTATATAAGTTTTAAAAGTTGTTAAACTGATATATATAATACGTAGTCACAGTCCTTGTACAAGAGTCATTCTCAACGAAACATAAAGATACTACAACATTTTCATCATTCATTTACTAGAGACAATTCTTTATCTTTGTACCACCACCAGTCCAAGGCGTCAATGAAGTTGACCATTATTGCCATAAAAAAAATGAAACAAATCTAGTGAGAAATAAAATTTCTCAGTAGGCAAAACTAAATCACCAAAACACGTTAGTACGTTAGTAAATCATCATAAAATAATTATGCAAACTATATGAATGCATGAAATGAATTTTCCCACGGTGCACATGGCCTCTACATATCGTACTGTATGTAGCTACATCTCGTACTGGATGTAGACGCTGCGATCGTCTTTCACAAAATCTCGTACTGGACTTGGAAACATAAATCAACATATCATCAATCAAAATCCATTCATAATAAAATCCATAAGCAAAATACATACCACCTTATGAAAAAAATTGTTGTTGCATAACATCATACGTACCATAAGTATGGTTAAACCACCATACCTTATTCAGGCAAAATTATATCAACTTAGGCATGAAAATTTAATATCTTCAGGCTACAAACAAATCATGTTAGTAGTCTAACTAATAAACCATAATATATCTTTCAAATAATTTCTAACTCCTTTAAACTTTCACAAGAAAATTATAAGTTAGTATGCATTTTAATCTCCTTTCACCTATCACCTTACTACTTCATCCTCAAATTTAATTACTTAAGCATTTGAACCATTTATCTACATACCATTCAACCTCTATTCTAAAAATTAATTCAAAACAGTACCATAATAAAACTATGAACAAATAGCCCAAATATCATCAAAATCACTTCCAAAGATCACCAAATATACTTCCAAACATCACCAATATTTCAACCTATAAATCATCACCTATCCTATGGTTTAAATCAACATTTCCATATCATAAAATAACCTTCAAATAATATGAATTTCCAACCTAAATAATAACCATAAATCTACCCAAATAAGCATATATGTTAATCCAAACAAATGATTAACTAGAGATTTAAGCCTAGCCTACCTCAAATGGATTTGGATTTGAAATTGATTAAGTGGCTGCTTCTCTTGTAAATCCTCTAAGGAATGAAGTCTTGAAAAGAATAAAATTTGATGTAGAGGTGAAGCTATGGTTTGAAAGTAATAAGAGAAGATAAGAAATGAAAAGATAGGTGCAAGGAAGCAAGTAACCGTGGGATGAGTTTTGGTGCTAGTGGTTTATGAAAATTTTTTGGAGCATCCAAGCTATTTATACTATGTTAATTGGTTTAGATGTAAGGGTTTTAGTTGGATTAGAAAATGGTTTAGAAGTTAGTTTAGTTAGATTCTAACTAGGTAATCATTTACCTTAGAAGATTTTATGACTTAAGCTTTATCTTGACTTGATTTTATGCCATGTGGAAAGGCTTGGACATGTAACACAATCTAATTGGTGCTTATGTCTTGGCTGAAACTAGATTTTTATTTGCAAGATTCCCTCATTTAATGCTTGCTTTCTGTAACACCCCAAAATTTTAGAATCACAGTCAATTACTAGGGTAAAATGTTAATTAGAGGCAATACGGAAGGATCTAGGGAAAATGATGAAAATACCCCTGGATATTTTATAAATGACTAAATTACCCCTAGGTAGTTTAGCAAGACATTTTAAGGAGAAAATCTTATAAAGACCCTTGGATGTTCTGGAAATGATCAAGAATACCCTTAGGGTGACAATTATAGAGATATCTTGAACATTTTTGGAAATGACGATTATACCCCTAGTGTGAGTGGTGAAATTACCAAAATATCCTTATGTCAAAAATGATCAAGATGACTTCAGAAATTTGTGGGAATCTGAGTATAGGATAAAATACTTTTAGATAACAAATTATCAGTAAGGTTGAGGGCAGAGAACCCTAAAATAGAATTTCTACGAATTTTGGAAGATAGGATGAAAAAAGCTTAATCTAGACTACCTCAAACATCAGAAAAATTATAAGTAAAGTATGAACATAATCTATGGAATTTTCTCTTAAATATGGGAAGAATTAGTGTTCTAAATAAGTTAGTTTAATAATTTTAAGAATCTAAGCAAGATGGACCAATAAGAAGCAAGATAAAATTACTTGGTAACAAAAGCATAAAATCCACTAAACCTAGGTTATTCTATGTGTAAAATGAAAATACTTGTGAAAATTACTCTTCAAGCTAGCAATCCTACGTATAACATGAAGAAGAATGTGGAAATTAGACACTTGGAAGATAAGGATTCAATAGCCAATGAAAATCAAGCAAACCTAGGCTATCTCATGTGTATGCTTTCATATATGTTTTAATCAAACCATGTTTGTCATAAACTTACCCTATTTTGTGTCTGTGGTTGACACCTGTGATGACCCCAATTTACTTGGGCGAGCAGATGAACAGTAGTAGCCGAGCATGGATGATGAATTGAAGATGTGCATGGATGTTGAGTTAAAGATGTGACAAAGATATTGTAATTTTTATTTTGCTTATGAGATGTATGTGGACTATTTGTTAATGGACCTGTAATATGGACTGTATTATACTCTAATTTATTGATGGATTTTATTATAATTAAACCGTAGAGAGAGAATTCGTTCATGATATAAACGACTAATAGAATTTGCAAGCAAAGCGAAAAGAAATTTTTATGAAATTTATAACTAAGATAATTCTAATACAAAGTGGACACGAGATTTCATCTAAAATCAATCAAGCACGAGAGAGCAAAAAGAGGCGTTACACTTTCCACCTTGAAGGCCACCTAGAAAGGTTGGTTCAAAAAGCTTACTTCATTGACTTACCATTGACTTTGGTTTACCAAACTTTTCTTCCTATTAGTTCACTTAGCTATGCCTATTCTATTGCTTTTCCACGTGAATACACTTTTGGATAGTCCAAATTTGAGCTGAATATTTGATTCCTTGGGCCAAAATTCCAAGAGTTACAAGTTGTGCCCAATCCAAAAGGTCCAAAGGGCTAGAAACACTTAACCAGATGGGGTTCACTCATTGTTTATTTTGTACCAATATACTAGTCCAAAAATTATCACCTTCTAGTATGTTAAACTATACTTCCTAAACTTTCTAACAAGGTATCACATGAATTATTTAGAGTTATAAAACTCTGGCTATAACATTTTTAATCTAGACTTCAAAACTGCCAGCAAGCTGAGAAATTCCATTCTGACATCCCTTAAGGTTTTAATTACTGCAAGCAGTACACAAACTAGATTCATCTGAAATTTTAATATGTTGTAGTAGACATCTAGATATTTAATTCCATTTATTATACACTAAATTTGGATAAGAATTGAGAGAGAAATAAATTTCTCAATTCGGGTGGCAGAAATGGAAGTTTTGGGCAGCTTATGTTCAAATAAAATTTATCCTATTCTTGTATCCAACTCTCATCCTACTTCCATAATAAATCATAAATATAACTCATAATATAATTTTGAGGATGTTACATAAGGTCTGTTTTCATGTTCAAATCAGATTAATTGTTTTGAAAAATATTCTTTATTAAGTTTATGTGAAAAAGTCTTGCCTTCATTTGGTATTTGGAAAATCATTTCATTTGTTTTTCATTCTCAAGTTTTTTTTTCAAAAATCATTTTGTTGTTCTGATCCAATTAAAAACCAAGTTTCAAAACAATATTTGTTGATTCTTTTCAAAACATGTAATCTTTACAACTATTTTAAGTAAAAAGCAAAAAAAAATTGGTATAACTTTCAAAAAGACTTATGTTAACAATATACAATACCAAAAGGATTTAACAGTATATAATACCAAAAAGATGAAATAGTTAGTAAGCAATAATATTAATATAGAGTATTCAGAAAGTGATAAAGACAAAAATAAATAACGTTAGAGTATTCAGGAAAGCAGTAAAAAAATTAAAAACAATGTCACAGTGTCACAGATTATGCAAGTCCGTGAGATAAGATGCCAAGTTCTTCTCCATATCATCCTCATCAGCTGCTTCCTCTCCCTCAACAGCTCCCTGATCATCTGAAGGGCCAGCCACAGGGTCCTGCTCAGCTCTCTGGCCTCTTGCCTCCTCCTGAAAGATTGGCCTATCCCCAGGCCATGCTACATATGTGCTGAACTGCTCTAGAATGGGCCACTGGAATGGGGTGGGATCCTGTTTGTGCTGATGCTGAGTGTAGTTGTAAAAACTTTGGTTAAGCTGCATCTGCCCTCTGTGATTAGCAGCTTGTTGATCAGCCACACGCTGCATATAAGTGTGCATCTGGAGTTCCATTCGCTGTAGATGAGCGGAGATGGACTCCATGGATGCTGGCTGTGGTGGCTGCTGCTCTTGTACTTGTCTAGCCAAACCATATTTTTCAATAAAAGGCTCTGTTTATAGGAGGTCTGGTGGTCCTGGACAGGTGCACTTGGATTCCGTAGAGTTGGCATAAACCAGTAATTAAAGCGGGAAATCCAAGTGCTCTGTTGGCCTTTTCAGGGTTAAGGGGATGCCTTGGTGGCTCTAACATCACGAACTGATGGATTGCATCGGAAATTAACTGAGCCACATCAATGCTAAGCTGAGTAATATATTTAAAAGCTAGTTGACATTTTTGCATGGGAAGATCAGAATTATGGTCATTAGGACGTATGTTACTCAGCAAAAAGGTCATCCAAATTTGTGTCAAAGTAGTTATATTAGTCCGCATTAACCTTACCCTATTACCTGCTATGTTCCTGGCAAAGTCACACCTTGGGATACACAGGAGTTGAGTCATGGCCTCTTCATCAAAGTTGTTGCGCCACTGACAAAAGAACATTTGTCGAATAAAGCTCCCTCTAGTGGCCAAGCATTGGCTAGAATTCTAAGATTATCTTTGGATCAAATTTCTGCAAAGGGGTGGCTAATGGTCTCCTCTATGCCTGTCAAGTTTTGATGTGAAATCTGGATACTCATCATCCATCAGCTGAACCTGCCTTTCTTTGAGGAACGACCAATTCTTGATTGTTTCAAATCATTGTTGGTGTTCTCGGCTCTGAAATCTCTGATCATCATAAATGAAGTCTTCAGGGGGATTTGCATTGGAACCCTCATTTCTAGCTATTTTAGAAGGGAATTTCTTAGGAGCCATCTGTAATAGCAACTCAAAATAGATTTAGCATGATTATGGTAAGAGTAGCTAACTTAGATAGGGCAAAATAACAAATAGATGGCAACTTCAAGAAAAAGTGATGACCAAGACAACTACAACATATATGTTCAAAATTTCCTATCTTTCTAATGCACATGTCATTAAGCATATCAATCCATTTACTCCATTGTTGTGCCTTACTAACCATGTATATCCATGTGGATGATACCAAATGCTGGAAATTTTTCTTATATATAATTTTGACATTTTAGTGACATTCCAAAGCATACAAAAAAAGAGTAAGTCATGCACACAAAAAAAAAAAATCAAAAAAATGATGACTCAAACTTGAAGTCTAGGCCTAATTTATGAGCAATGTCATACATGGAAGTTGTTTAAAGCTAGCATGGAGCATTTTTCGTGCATCAAAGAGGTACCAATTCAAAACTATTTTCATTGTGACATTGCACCAAACACTTCGTGTGCACACAATTTTGTGCATGAAAATGGCCTTTTTGGCACATAATCTACACCAAATTTTCAGAGAAATAGAATAAGGAGAAGACCAATTCAATATGTACAGCAAAATCATCATCAAAATAGAACATCAACTTTAAAATTTCTAACCCTAAGTCATGTTTGACAAAGAAAACAACAAAAGCACCATTCATGTAAAAGAAAGCTTTAGGAAATTTATTCATTACTATAAGTATTTGTAAAGGAAATGAGTACTTACATGATGGGGCACGAAGAAAAGCAAAGAAGGTAGTTGAGGCAGCAGCTTGGGCGAGTTAGGGAGAAGGGAGCACAAGAAGTGAAAGCAACACAAATGGACAGCCAAAGTTGCTTTAAAACAGAAATGGTGAGTAAAAATTGGTTTTTTTTACTTCTATTTTTGACTTGCAGGGCCTTGCTCGCCCAGGCGAGCCAAATAGGCATAATCTACTAGCTTGGGCGAGTTAAAACAATAATTTTTTTTAGAAAAACTACAATAATGTTTTAGCTTGTAATTATTTACTACTTTAACTAAGCTATATTTATATAGGCAAAAATACTTAAATAAAATGGTAAAGCATAGAAAAAGAAGGGTTAGAAGTTACTAGGTCGCCTCCTAGAAGTGCTTCTTTAACGTCGTCTTAGCTGGACACGTTTGTAGCTCAAGCTTCTTGTAATTTGATCATAGTGGTGAGCCTTTCAACATCACCACCTAAGTAGGGATTGAGTCTGCTACCATTGACAGTCCAAGTTCTTTGTGTGGCTGAATCTTCAAGGACTACAGCTCCATGTGTCATTACATCTTTAATGGTGAAGGGTCCAGACCACTTGGACTTCAGCTTACCTGGAAACAGTCTTAATCTAGAATTAAATAACAAAACATGTTGTCCAGGATGAAAATTCCTTTCTAAAAGTTTTTGATCATGATAGAATTTAACTTTTTGCTTGTAAAGTTTGTTAGAGTCAAGAAGTTGAAGTAAAGGATTTCAAGTTGAAGAAGCAAATGATTTTGATGTTTTACATGCCCAATCTTAATTGATAGCATTTGTAATTTGTTTCTGAGCTTGGTCAATTAAGATAAAGCTTTATAATCCTCTATAGTCATGCATTCATACATTCATATAATGAGAATTAATCATATAAAGTTAATCAATCAAGTAATGATTCATAAAGGCTATTAGAAATTGTGTAAAACAATTTCTCACTGCTTTAATCGACTACTTTGGTAAAATAATCAATTACATGCTTGTGTTGGTTTCTGTTAAAAGCCTTATGAACATTTTAATTGATTACCACTTAATCGTAATCGATTAAATAAGCTCTTCACAGTTTTTGGAACTTCCTGTGATAATTGTAACGACCTAAAATTTTATACTGATTTTTATAAATTTTATTATTACTTTTATTAGAGTTAAATTTTTAAGAAGCGTATATTAGTAAATATTCTAAAATGTAAAACTTTCAAAAGATATGAGACTAATATATTATACATAATCATAATTCTTGTTACAAAAGTCAATATTATATAGATACAATATTTTCCATACTCCAGCCTAATTTATATCTTCCTTCATACATCACCACTAATCCAGAGCATCAAGGAAACTGACCATTGTTGCCATCTAAAAAAAATGAAACAAATCTAATGAGAAATAAAAATTTCTCAGTAGGCAAAGCTAAACCACCGAACACGTTAGTACGTTAGTAAATCATCAATATATTCAAACAAAATCCATAAAATTATGCAACTATATGAATGCATGAAATGAACTATCCCAGGGTGCAAATGGCCTCTACATATCGTACTGTATGTAGCTATACCTCGTACTGGATGTAGACGCTACGATCGTCTTACGCAAACATGCATGAATTTTGCCATGTATCTGCACCTGGGTACAACATATCGTACTGTATGTAGTATCAGATTTTGTTTCACAAAATCTCGTACTGGACTTGGAAACATGAATCAACCTATCATCATATCAATATTATTTCATAATAAAATCCATAAGCAAAATACATATCCCTTATGGAAAATATTTTCATCATACCATCATACGTACCATAAGTATGGTTAAACCACCATACCTTAATCAATTAAGATCATTACCAACTTAGGCATGACCAGAGAATATCCTCAACTACAGAAAAATTATGTTATAAATCTAACTAATATTCCACAATATATCTTTCAAATAATTTCTAATCTCTTTAAATTTTCACAATAAAAGATTTGATCCTAGTATGCATCTTTATTCTCTTTTCACCAACCATCTCACTACTTAATCCTCAAAATTGAATCATTCTAGTATTTGAACCATTTATCTACATACCATTCATCCTCTACTTCTAAAAATTAATTCAAAACATTTCCATAAAAATATAAACAAACAGCCCTAATATCATCAAAATCACCTTCAAAAGATCATCAAATGGGCTTCCATACATCACTAATATTTATGCTTATAAATCA
>PYAF01001285.1:0-11098 GCA_007407185.1 Glycine tomentella
TTCTTGATTTCTAGGGTTTTTGGATGATGAAGAATGGATGGACAATGTATACTTTTGCTATTCTGGATGCAGAGGAATTCCCCATAGCTCTGTTCAGAGACTTAATATTTATAGAATCCTTTAATTACAGTAAGAAAGCCCATAGCCTGTGCCAAATTCGAAATAAATCTTTTAATTCAGGCAAGAGATCTCTCTAGCGTGACCCGCGCGCGATCCACGCGGTCTGTTCGAAATCAAGGCGCTGATAGCGCGGGCTCCACGCTAACCGCGTGGAGTGTTCGAGGTAAATTTGCTAATTCTAGTCTTCTGTGGCGCTAATAGAATTTACTTACAATAATAGTTTCCATTCTTCCATTCGTATGGCACCTTATGAAGCCTTGTATGGAAGAAAGTGTATAACTCCTTTATGTTGGGTAGAATCTGGAGAAAACCTAATTTTAGGACCTGAAATTATACAACAAACAACTGATAAAAATAAGTTAATCCAAGAAAAGATAAAAACTGCTCAAAGAAGGCAGAAAAGTTACTATGACCAAAGAAGGAAGGATTTAGAGTTTGATGTGGGAGATCATGTATTTTTAAGAGTCAATCCTTGGACTGGTGTTGGGAGAGCTCTGAAATCCCGAAAACTCACACCCCGATTCATTGGACCTTTCCAAATACTTAAAAGAGTTGGACCAGTAGCTTATCAAATTGCTTTACCTCCATATCTTTCAAATCTTCATGATGTCTTTCATGTATCTCAATTACATAAATATGTTTATGATCCTTCCCACATAATTGAGTTAGATGAGGTACCTATAAAGGAAAATTTAACTTATGAAACTTTACCAATAAGGATTGAGGATAAAAGAATAAAAACTCTAAGAGGAAAAGAAATTCCTCTAGTAAAGGTTATTTGGGGAAATGGTACAGATGGTGATGCAACATGGGAAGTAGAAAGCGAGACGCGGAAAAGCTATCCAACACTCTTTGAACCAGGTAAATTTCGAGGACGAAATTTATTTAAGGGGGGAAGAATTGTAACACCCTCAGATTTCAATATATCTGTGCATTTTCTGATAAATCTGCATTCCTAAAATAAATGACATAAATACCCTTAGATATTTTTGAAAATGACCAAAATTTTCTTGAACAATTTCACAAATGACAGTTAGGTCCCTAGGGAAAAAGACTAAAATGTCCCTGAACATTTACCCAAATGACCAAAATACCCTTTTTGCTCTGATAAAGCCAGAAAACCTCAGTAAGGTTATGGAAGCCTGATAAAAGTCTAGTATGCTCATAAATAGAAAATTAGTGACATTTTTAATAATGAAAACTATGAAATAGAACTTTTTAGAAATTTTGAAAGATAACTCAAAAAGAATGGAATACAGACTAATTTGAGTTTGACAAAAGCATAAGAACAGGAAAGATGCAATCTGGAGAATTTTCTTTTAATTGTAGAAGAAATGAATTCTTAAATAAATGGTTTATAGATTTTACTAAATAAAAACAAAATCAACTAATAGGAATTTAGAAAAGTCATTAAAAGGAAGTTAAGAAACATCTCAAAAATTGATTACTAAAATATACTACAACCTAATCTAGTTTTTAACCAATTTTAGAAATTAGTACTTTCAATAAAACAATTAAAACTAAGCTTCCATAAATTATAGAAATATTTATAAGAAAATATGTTAAGGAAATAAAACATTAAAAACCCCTAAAACCATAAGCATACTTCACGGTTTTTAAAATTAAAAATAGAACATATTTGCTTCATGAAAAGAAAAATGGCCATGCACTATAGAATAAGATAGAAAGTTGTAGAAAGTTATGGAGCAGACCACTTGGACGGATGGGAAGCTAAGTTTAAAGCTATTGGACCAACTAGAAAGCAAGCAATAATGAAGCCTTGTGATATTTCATTACAAAGCCAAGTAATTTAGCAATATAAAAAGAGTAGTGGGACCATAGTGGGCTGAAGATTGCACGGATAGCAACCCCACTTTCAGCTATCTTTTTCACTTGATATCCTACAAAAAACAAAAGCCAAACAAAGGTCACACACAAAGCAAGGTCATGTGAAAAAGCTAGGAGCTTTTGAAGACAAGTAGTTAAATTCTAACCAAGGAAAGCTAAGGTATGGGAAGTAATTTAATACACATGAATTAGATGATTGATAAGTCAATTTAACATCTATTCTTTAAGAATTAAGCTATGTTATTCCTTATTTTGTAAGCTTTAAAAATTTGGTATACCAAGTGTTTGCTAAAATGTCACAATGAATTACTTTAGTACATAAGTTATAATATGGATAAGTAATTTTAACCAACCTAAAAATTAATTAATTTAGATTAATAAGGAAGTAACTAATTAACTTAACCATTTAAATTTTGTGGCTATAGATTACTTTGCTGTATCCTTGCATTTGTTGCTGTAAATTAATTTTGTAAATTAAAGGATGCTGTATGTTAATTTATCATGTTGCTGTAAAAATTAATTTTGTAACTTAATGGTTGCTGTATGTTAATTTATTATGTTGCTGTAAATTAATTCTGTAACTTATATTGCTGTATGTTAATCTACTATGTTGCTGTATATTAATTCTGTAACTTAATGTTGTTGTATGTTATTTTATTATGTTGCTGTTTATTAAATTGTAACTTAATGATTGCTGTATGTTATTGTCTTATGTTGCTGTAGATTAATTTTGTAACTTGATGATGCTGTTTGTTATTTTATTATTCAATTGATGTTGAGCTATGATAAAGTTTCTATGGTCTATTCTATTAGAAATTAGGTCATGGTCATATGATTAAAGATTTGTATTATATATTGTTAAGAATAGTTCCTTAAAAAAAAATTGTGTGCACTTATCTCTTATATTGATGGATGATTAAAAATTTATAATGCCAAGATATGAGACTTTGAGAAATAAATTAATGAAAAAGAGGAACTGAAAGAAAAATCAAACCATGCATCATTTTCATTTGACCCCTCAGAGTGGAGGGAGGTTTTACTAGAGTGGGTGAAACTATTTTGCTTATGGTACTCTGTGGTGATAATCTGAGATCTCAGTCATGCATCATTTAACAAAGAAATCATGCATCATTTCTCATGAATCTGGTTCTGTTTATAAATGATGATTTATTTGTTAATTGTCTCTGATGTTATTTCAATTTCTGTCGATTATCTAATCATGTTTATTAAATACTTACCCAAGTTGTGTCTGTGGTTTGACACCTGTGATGACCCCAATTTATTTGGGTGAGCAGAAGAACAGTGAGCTAAGGAAAGCATTAAGGAAGAAGCTGGATGTTCTGTGTGCTGTTGGATGACTGTATGCTTTATTTGTGATTTTCTGTTTGTCTGTATTTGATACTATGTTATGTTGTATGTATCTGATGTTTAAACAGATTATTTGGGATTGCATTGTATTCGGACTGTATCTTAAATTATATTTGAACCGTATATTTTGACAATTTTGCGAACGCGTTAGAAAAATAAATTATTACGTATAATTAATTTTACGTAAATGAAATTACGTAGAAAAAATTGTTTTTCTGTAAATTAATAAGCGTAATCAATTAAATACGAATAAGAAACATAGTCGTTATAGTAAGCTTCCTCACACCCAACGCCCGTCCAACACCGGTGACTGGAGACAGCCTCAGAAACACATGGTCGCCCTCCTCAAACTGCAGCGGCCTGTGTTTATGATCATAGAAACTCTTCTATCGACTCTGAGCTCTCAACAGCTTATCTCTGATCAATCTGATAGGCTCAGAAGTCTCCTGAACCATATCAGGTCCTAATAGCTGCCTCTCACCTACCTCAGACCAACAAACAGGAGTCCTGCACCTCCGGCCATACAGGGCCTCATAAAGAGCCATGCCTAAGCTCGCATGAAAACTGTTATTATATGAAAACTCCACCAGAGGTAGATATCTATCCCATCTGACCCCCTGCTCCAAAGTACAGGCTCTCAACATATCCTCTAATGTCTGGATGGTCCTCTCAGTCTGACCATCCGTCTGAGGATGATAAGCTGTACTGAGTCTCAACTGGGTCCTAAGCGCCTCCTGAAGTGCACCCCAAAACCTGGAAGTGAACTTAGGATCTCTATCACTGACAATACTCTCAGGAACCCCATGCAGTCTGACAATCTCTTTGACATATAGCTGAGCCAACTTCTCTGTAGTGTAGTTGGTCCTCACAGGCAAGAAATGAGCAGAATTGGTCAGTCTATCAACAATCACCCAGATGGAGTCACATCCAGTCTGAGTCCTCGACAGCCCAACTACAAAATCCATGGAAATGTTGTCCCATTTCCACTCAGGAAGCTGTAATGGCTGAAGCAAACCTGACGGTCTCTGATGCTCAATCTGTACCTTCTGATATACTAAACATCTGGTCACATACTCAACTATGTCTCTCTTCATCCCTGGCCATCAAAATCTTCTTCTGAGATCCTGATACATCTTGGCAGCACTTGGATGAATACTAAACTGGCCCTTATGAGCCTCAGCCAGAACTGCATCAACCAACTCGCCCTTAGGCACCACAATCCGATCTTGGTACATCATCAAATCATCAGGCTTCCAGTGAACTCCCGTCGGCCCAACAGGTCTATCATAGAATCATCCTGCTTTTGAGCCTCTCGAATCCTCTGTATCAACTTATTATCAACCTTGGTCTTACTCAGCTCAAGACCACTGGTACCCTCAGTCACTGTCAGATGCATATCTCTGAACTACTCAATCAACTCACAGTCAGAGATCATCATGCAGGCGACACTTAAATGCTTCCTGCTCAAGGCGTCAGCTACAACATTCACCTTGCCTGGATGGTATCTCAGGTCAAAATCATAGTCCTTGAGGAACTCCATCCATCGCCTCTGTCTCATATTCAGCTCTTTCTGATCAAAGAGATATTTGAGACTCTTGTGGTCACTGAACACCACCAACTGGGCACCATACAAGTAATGCCTCCATACCTTTAGAGCGAAAACAATAGCTGCAAGCTCTAAGTCATGGGTAGGATAATTCTCCTCATGTGGCTTCAACTGTCTGGAAGCATAAGCCACTACCCTCTTCTCCTGCATCAGTACACAACCAAAACCTCGCTTGGAGGCATCACAGTATACCTCAAAACACCCCTCAGGATCAGGAAGAACCAACACTGGAGTTGTGGTCAACTTCTCCTTCAAACTCAGAAAGCACTCCTCACATTCATGGGTCCATACAAATGGGTTACCCTTCCTAGTAAGGCGAGTCAAGGGTAATACCATCTGTGAAAACCCCTGAATTAACCTCCTGTAGTATCCTGCAAGACCAAGGAAACTACGGACCTCTGAAACACTCTTGGGCCTCTCCCAAGACATCACAACATCCACTTTACTAGGATCCGCTGATACACCAGCTGCAGAAATAACATGGCCCAGGAATTTCACCTCTGAAAGCCAAAACTCACACTTAGATAATTTAGCATACAGCTGATGATCTCTCAGAATCTGCAAAATAGTTCTAAGGTGCTCTGCATGCTCCTCCTGACTCCTGGAGTAAATCAGTATATCATCTATAAACACTACCACAAACTGATCCAGGTATGGTCTGAAAATCCTGTTCATATAATCCATGAACACTGCTGGCGCATTAGTCAAACCAAAAGGAATGACCTGAAACTCATAATATCCATACCTCGACATAAAAGCCGTCTTCGGAACATCTCCGGGCTTAATCCGAATCTGATGATATCCGGATCTCAGGTCTATCTTGGAGAACACACAGGCTCCCCTCAACTGATCTAACAAGTCATCAATACGAGGCAGATGATACTTATTTTTAATAGTAACCTTATTCAACTGTCTGTAATCAACACAAAGCCTCATACTCCCATCTTTCTTCTTCACAAAGAGGACTGGTGCTCCCCACGGTGACACACTCAGTCTGATAAACTCTATGGACAATAAGTCCTCAATCTGTGCCTTCAACTCCTTTAACTCTAAAGGAGACACGCAGTAAGGAGCTATGGATATGGGTCCCACACCTGGAACTAAATCAATGGAGAACTCTATTCCCCTGTCCGGTGGAAGCTGTGTAATCTCCTCAGGGAACACATCAACAAACTCGCTTACCACCAGGATCTCTAATATATCCACTCCCTGTCTTTCCATCGCTGTACTCAATAACAGATACCCTTGAGCTCCTTCTCTCAGCTCCTTACGAGCTTGTAACACCGAAAGGAATGCTACTGAGCTCGGGCTAATATCATCTGAAGGCACAACCACCCTCTTACGACAACAATCCAGCATAACACCATATCTGGTCAGCCAATCCATACCCAAAATGATCTCAAGGGTAGGCATAGTCAAACAATAAAGATCCACACTGTACTCTCTGCCATCATACAGAAAGTGCACATCTCTACAACACATCTCCACTCTACACTGCTCTCTAGAGGCTGTGGTCACCTCCATGGGAGAAGGGAGTCTGAACATAGGTAAGTCCAGTCCTATAGCAGTGTGATCACTGATGAACGAGTGAGTGGCTCCAAAATCAAACAGAACTCTCACATCACACTTACCAATCAAAACCGTACCTCTAATCAAATCTGGGGATCTAGCTGCCTCCCTCGCATCCACTGTATAAATCCGGCCTGTGGTGGGTGCTGCTGAGATCACAGGAGCAGCTATGGCTCGATCTCTGGCCTGGGGACACTATCTAGCAAAGTGGCCGGGCTTGCCACATCTATAGCACACCAACACACCAGTAGGACACACACCCCAGTGAGTCCTCCCACAAGTAGCACATCTGGGACCTAGACCTGATCTTGGTGGTCTATCTCTCTGATTACTCTTAAATCTATCTGAAGAGGAAGAAACTCTCAGATCTATGCCCTTGCCCTTTTCGACCAGGCCTGCACCACTAGATCTCCTTGCATCAGGTCTACCAGAAGGAACAAGATGACTGCCACTCCGCCTCTTGATCATGTCTTCCACCTGCCTGCACTGTCTGACAAGACTCCCCAGATCTCGGAATCCACTGCCAGCTATCCTCTCCTCAATGTCCTCTCTAAGTCCCCTCTGGAACTTAGCTGCAAGTATCTCATTATCAGGTAACTCCCTCCTGAAATGAGCATATTTGGCTAACTCATTGAACTTAGCCAAATACTGATCAACTGACATCTGGCCTTGGACAAGGGTCTCTCACTCCGCCTGCTTTTGCTCTCTGGCGTCTCGTGGAAAATATCTGTCCAGGAACTGGGCCTCAAAAGCCTGCCAGGTGATAGCCTCTCCCTGGCCCCTCATTAGCTCTGATGTGGTAACCCACCACTCATGAGCATCTCCGTGAAGCATATAGGTGGCATAAAGAAGTCTGTGATGGTTTGAACACTCCATCATAGTGAATATCTTCTCTAGGGCCTGTAACCATCGGGCCGCCACCACTGGATCATAATCTCCATGAAACACTGGAGGATCATGCTTACGGAAAGCTGTAAGCATCCTCCCTCTAGCCACAGTCTCCTTCTCCAGATGTGATTGTGAAGGTCCTCCTCTGAGCTGACTATACCCCTCAACACGATGGCTAGCTCCACCTATCTGGCGACTATCCTCGCCCTTAGGAACAAGATGTGGAGAAGGTGCTCTATCCTCCCTACGCCGAGTTCTCAACTCAGCCATCAGCTCCTCATTGGCCTTCATCAAGGCCTCATTAGCCTGCCTGCTTGCAGCTATCTCCTGCTGCATAGCGGCCAAGGCGGCTACCACTAGGTTAGGGTGTTCATCTGCACCCGCCTCACCATCCTGGTTCCGGGTCCTCACCATGGTACTGCACATATCACATAAAAAGGGTGAGTTGATCAAGCTCACTCTCAACAGTCACACATGCAATAACCATAATGAACCCCCAGAACCTCACATAAAACACACAATTCACCATATGTACAATGCTTCCCTACCAAAACTGCTCTGATACCATAATGTAATGCCCCATTCAATCATCAGGGTCATTACCAAGCATTAATCAACAATCACATATATAATCATCAGAGTTTAAGCAGTTTGGAAGCATAAACTAAGAGTGATGTCATCAAAAGTCACTATCATAAACATTGTACACTATAATATGGTGAATATACATAACATCTCTGTTTAAGTACAAAATTGTACAAATCTATCCCCTCAGGGTACAACAAAACCAAACCAAAGGTAAAATATAAAAACATCAGAGCCACATGCTCATGTCATCTATGCCTAAGGTTTCAAAATACAGCTATCCCTGCATAGGCTTCTTGCCTTGGGATCTATCAGCTCCTCTTGAGGATTCACCTGCAAAACATACGCCCCACACAAGGGGTGAGATATAAAATCCCAGTAAACTCAAGGGCCCTTGAAGGTATTTCCTTCCCCTGGTTCACTTTCATACATATACATGAAAATAGTATATCACAACAATCATTATCAACATCAGTGAGTCACTCAGTCAATCATCATGCACCATCAATGTACATCTACCTGACAATAATCAGGCTATACTCACGGCATACAACCATTCATCACATATATCACTATCCTGCAGAGGCTACATCTATGTATATAGGAACATCTCCACCCAGGGAGGCTACATCTATATACTAGGAACATCTCATGGCAGGATCTCAATACATCTATCAGAGGCTACATCCGTATATATAGGAACATCACCACTTGGAGGCTACATCTATATAACGGGAACATCTCTTTATAATGAGGCTACATCTGCAGATATAGGAACATCTCCAACCAGGAGGCTACATCTATATCGCAGGAACATCTCATAACCTATCTCAACACAATTGCCTGAGGAGGCTACATATGTGGATATAGGAGCATCTCCATTCGGGAGGCTATGTCCATATCACAGGAACATCTCACATCAGGTCTTACTCAATCTCATGTCATCTATCCTACTACCATAGGATTCAACAATCAACCATGCAGGTCATAAGCTAGGCAATTCATAGCCATACATATTAACCACCCATATCAGGGTGCAACTCACAGATCGAGCATCTCATATCAATTCACATCCATTACCCTCTCACAGGGTACAGAACACCATTCAGCAGTCAATCATAACAACATACAATTTCCATATACATGCATATAATCACGACAGAACCATCACCCTATTAGGATCATGGTGGAACATAGTAAAGGACGCACATGCAAGAACCAAGAGCTTACCTGCTCTAGGCAAAATACCTGCTCTCCCGGCCTCGTGGTCACCACCACTAGAACTATCAAGCTCACGTCCTACATAAAATAATTACACAATGTATCAGTAACGGTCCTAAGCCATTAGATCGAAAGGAAACTACAATTCCTTCCACATAACCCATAACAAACACTTCACAAGTGATTCTCAGACCCTCAGAAGGATCCTACTCAGCCTACACAAGGCTCCAGAGCCTCTACTAAGACTCTGATCAGGCTAATATAAAGCATACCCCTGCTTTATCCAGATCAATTTCAAGCTTCTTATTATCACCAATTCCAGCTCACAAACAACATCTATAATATCCCATGAGCAACTACTCTAAGGTTCATACTAGCCAAATAATCAGCCCTTTACCTCTGTTCATACATACTCAGAGCCAAAATCAAACTTCATCAATAATGATGACTCAAGGCTCTAACTTCATCAGAATAACCCTCTGAACACAAAACTCTCCAGAGTCCAAGCCTAATAACGGCTCTAACACCTCCAAAAACACCTCTCAAGGTACTCAAAATCCAACCAAAAACCCAAACACAGAACCAATGGCTAAGGCTCGAGTTTCTTACCTCTGTGCAGTCAAGACACACCAGGGAATCACTTTCCCTAAGGTAGATCGCTCACACAAAGCCTCCTTCGCCTCTGGTTCTTCGATTCCAAGGACTTCCTTAGAAATCTCGATCTCGCCGTTTACCGCCTCTTGTCGAGAATAAAGCTGGGTCTCTAGCTTATCTCGAGGCTCTGAACACTTTCTCAGTTGGGTCAGAGGTGTTTAGATGAAAGATGGAGAAGATATAAAGCTCCACAGGTCATCAATGGCCGTTCTCTCTCTCTTCCTCTCTTTCTCCTTCAATTTTCGTCCAAATGAACTATTTATAAAAGCTTACCCGAAAGTCCCGCGCAGTTTGCGCCATTTCCCGCGCGGATCGCGCCAAGGTTCGAACAAGCCACGCTATTAGCGCCAAATCCACGCGGATAGCGTGAGATGGCCGCCAGCATTGGCCTGATTCAAACCTTCCACGCAGATAGCTCCACGTCCCACGCTGATCGCGCCATAAGTTCGAATCATCCACGCGAGTAGCGTCATATCCACGCTGATAGCGTCAAAAGGCCGAAAGCATTGCCCTTAATCAAGTCTCCTGTGCGGATAGCGTCAGACCCGATGCGGGTCGCGCCACATGTTTGAATCTGTTTTTCACTTCTCTTAAGCTTTCTTTTAGGGACTCTAAGACCTGATTGTGATCCTAATCACAGGCTTAATCCCATGCTTAACATTCAAGGTATTACACACAATACTGGAGTTTGGTCTTGTGAACATAGGAGCCAGAATATCCTCCATTAGTTCATCCTCTGGTCTTGGTCTTGGTTGCTTATGTTGTTCTTCAGCCATCTCTGCTTCAGACTCTAATTCAGGGATTGAATCAAAGTCAAAATTTTCAGCTTCTCTCCTTCTTTGTCTGGCTAGCCTCCTTCTGATAGTTCTTTCTATTTCAGCATTGAACTATAACTCCTCAGAATTGACCGAACCTCGCATAAAACTCAGAGAAGCGATTAGTAACAAAAATTCCAATTTCAAAGATTAAAATTACTGTAAAGTCGGTTTACCAATCCCCGGCAACGGCACCAAAAACTTGTTGCGACATGGCAAGTGCACCGTTCGTTTCAAGTAATAAAGTGGGTAAGTAAGTATCGTCTCCACAGGGATTGGTGTGAAATCACAGTAATTAGCAGTCTAAGCAATTGGAAAAGAAAAAGAAAATGTTTTAAAGAATTGTTGTTGAGTGGTTGAATGTTTGAATAAGGGCAGAAATTAAAAGAAGTAAATGCAGTAAAATAAAGAGAGAGTTGTAACC
>PYAF01001285.1:19202-44417 GCA_007407185.1 Glycine tomentella
CTTGCCATAATGTATGCCTCAGAAAAATTTAGATCATATCTCATTGGATCCAAGGTGGTGATTTACACCGATCACGCTGCAATCAAATATTTGTTGGTTAAAACCGATTCTAAACCTCGTCTTATCTGATGGATTCTATTATTGCAGGAATTTGATTTAGAGATCAATGATAAGAAAGGGTGTGAGAATTATGTGGCTGATCATCTATCTAGACTCACCAATGAAGCCACCCCAGATCCAGAAATTCGAGAAGAATTCCCCGATGAGAAACTCCTACATATCTCAGAAAGGCCATGGTTTGCAGAAATGGCTAATTTTAAGGCAGTAGGTGCAATCCCTGAGGATTATTCTTGGCACCAAAAGAGGAAGCTTCTCAATGATGCTAAGTATTTTGTACTGGGGGATTGAGAGCTCCCTGTGTGGATAGTCTCTCCCAGGCAGTGGAAAGTCCTGTGGGATTGAGAGCTCCCTGTGTGGATAGTCTCTCATAGGCAGAGGATTGGAAGTTCTGAGGGATTGAGTGTCCCGGTGTGGGATGATCTCTCTCAGGCAGTTGTGTGGTGAAAGTCCTGGAGGTGATTGCCCTATATGGATGTTCTTGCCCAGGCATGTGCTGTGAAAGTCCTGGACGGGCCAGGCATTAGACAAATATGTTGTATCTCTAAGAGAGGGCTTCCCGAGGGGATGAGAGCCTAGAGCCTCTTAGATGAGCCATATCTGGATTCCTTAAGTCCTGAGTAGATGACTCAGGCAATGTTTGTTCAGTGGATGAGGCGGTGCCTCTCTGATATGAGAAGTGTCCAGTGGTTAACACTTAGGATAAGGTACCTCTGTGAGACGAGTCTGGGATGGCTTGAGAGCCAGTATGGGGTGGAATACCTCTGATGCTGATAGCATCCAATTAGTACTCAGATAGCTGGGGAATATGCGATAGCCAGGATGATGTTCTAGGCTTTGTTCTGATTTGTTTATGTGTGTGTGCTTGGGGGTGAACCAGGGTAAGGGAGGATCTCCCAGAACCCTGAGCTTACTGAGATATATATCTCACCCCTGTTGTGGGTTGTGGTTTTCAGGTGCTTCTTGAGGAGAGGAGGAACCACAGGGCAGGAGGCTCGAGCTGAGTATGCTAGAGTGGTCATGGGCTGCAGATGAAGATTAGAAGAGTCTTTATTTTGATCTCTGTCTTATACCCTGTATAGGGATAGGGTGTGAGTGTACACCCGTTGTACTATACATATATTGTTGTATAACCACAGATGTGGTAGAAACTATGAGTTGTATGTATATGTACAGGTTATGCTTATATGTATGAATTTATGTTTCCTCCTGATTATCTGTGTCTGGTTTATATCTGCCTATGTTTTATGTTTGAGTTAACTGGATCAACAGGGGCTTGTTTATGACGTTTTGAGGTGTGTTTTTATATTCCATGCATAATGAAACCAAGAAATTCGATTCTATCGCTTCCGCCGCGTTTACTTAACGCCGATAGCGCTTATGATATTATTAATGATAACACGTCTGGGGTGTTACACATATTGAGATAAGACATCATTTCCTCAGGGATCAAGTTCAAAAAGGTAACATAAAGGTATAATTCATTGACACGAATCATCAACTAGCTGATATACTCACAAAACCACTATCTAGAGATAGATTTTATACACTTAGAAACATGTTAGGGATTCTTGACGAAAACAATATTATCTAGCTTGATTATATGTATTTCTATGTGATGATTGAAAGCCTATATATCAATGAATGCTTAAATATGTGTATCATAATTAAAAAGCTGCTAAAATGCTCTGTATCTGATGTTTTGTCTGTAGTAATCGATTACACCACGGGTTAATCGATTAAATGCATTAAAAGTCGAGTCTGGAACGAAATTTGCATACATGTAATCGATTACATTATAATGGTAATCGATTATTCTTCACATCTCCAGAAACTACTTCTCTCTGGAATAATCGATTACGTATCGGGATAATCGATTACAATGTTCTAAATTCAAAAACTTCAAGCACATCTCTCTTGAGTAATCGATTACTTATGAGCCGTAATCGATTACCATTCATATTAAAATAATGCTCACTCTATGATAATCGATTACCACTCGGGATAATCGATTACCAATGGCCCTGATACTTGGATATCTGATTCAAGCTGTAAAATAATCGATTACTTAAGCAAAGAATCGATTACAGGTCATCTTCAACCTCTGATCAAGAGACAAATAATCGATTACTTATGAAAATAATCGATTACCACGTGTTTGCAGAAAGCCTAATTGAATTGGAATAATCGATTACATTACGAAATAATCGATTATTCATGCTGTTGTCTAAAATCTGATAGGTTTTTATGGTTAATTAAACTGACCAATCCGTTTTAAAACCAACACCCAATGTCTTTAAACCGTCCCAACAGCTATATTTTTCAAAATAATGAACATTAGAAGCCTAATCTTTGCTTATACATAGTGATTTAAAGGCATGGTTCACTATACTTAGCCATTTTTGTCCCTTTGCATATTTTCTGCAATTTTCTGCTTCTCTCTGTGTCTAAAATCTTTGTCTAAGCCTTTTTCTAGTATCATGTCTGAGCCTGCTTCCAAAAGAATTAGGAAACCAAAGAGGAGACATGGTGAATCCTCTTCTCAACCCCAACCTCAACTTGAACCTCAACCACAACCCATTGATAGGCTTGATATCTGGTTCTCTTCTGAGACAGATAAGATAAACTACCTTCAGTTTAATGCCACTAAGCCTGTGGCCACACCCAAATACATAGAGCTTGATTGGTTTATTAGGCAAGGATTCCAATTTCCAGCCTATCTTGAGTCACAAAGCCTTAGGAGGTTTCTAGAGATGAAAAGTACCTTCTACCCTGATCTAGTTCGAGTTTTCTACACCTGCTTGAAGGGTTCAATGCAGGGTGACATGAGGTCCAAGGTAAAAGGGGTAGCCATGCACATCACCCCTGAAATTTGGGAGACTGTGGGAGGGAATGTCTGTGAGGGAGCTCGCAGATTTGATGAAGATCCTGATGGGTACAGTAAGATGGATACCTACAGGAGCATGCTTCATGACCCACACATGAGGCTTAGGACCAAGCTTGGCACAGGTCCAATGACTACAGAAGATAGGATGCTGCACTATCTAATCACATACATCATCATCCCAAGGGCAACCAACCATGCCCAAGCAACTGATGAAGACCTTCAGTTGGTATATAGATTGAAGAACCATATTCCCATGAATTGGGCTCTGATCTTTGAAGAGATTATGCTGAAATCAAAAAGGTTGGTTAACTACCCATTCCCCTATCCTGTTTTTGTTTCAAGGCTCATAGATCATTTCAACATAGATGTTGAAAATGAAGTTGTAGACAACACTCTCTCTTACAACAGTCAAATTAAGGAAAAACATCTAACCAAGATGGGCATGAGGAAGACACCCAATGGCTGGGTAATGGCTGCCCAAATTGGTGCTACTGAGCAAGGGGAGATGGCTGCAGATTCTGAGGATGAAGGACAACAAGAACAACCACAGCAACCCCAGCAAGCCTTCAGTAAGGACCCTCATTCTTGGCACCTAACTGAGTTTTAGGTGTGGTGCGGATAGCGCCAGGACGGCGCTGATGGCGCCATAGGCTCGGCAAGTCCACGCTGGTAGCGTGGCTACGGCGCGAGAAGCGTCAGTTGGTCGAGAGGTTGGCACGAGTAGCGCCAAAGGCCACGCGGATCGCGCCACAAGTGCTCTGGAAAACCATATTTCTCTGGATTTTCACGCTGATAGCACCAGAGGTGGCGCGAGTGGCGCCACAGGTCTCGGAAAGTTGGCGTTGATGGCGCGGGGTTGGCGCTGTTAGCGCCGGATCACCGCCATTGTGGCACGGATCGCGCCAGAGGTGGCGCGGGTCACGCCAGACCTCAGACAGGCTGAGTATATATGGGCAGATCGCGTTTTTTTAAGAAGAGAACTTCTTCTTCTTCTTCCCTACGCCCTGGGCCTCCATTAGAGCAGTTCCAAGCTTTCCTAGACCCTATATACTAGCCTAAACACTTCCTGATGACCTTTAGATTGGTGAGGAACCATAGAAAGCTTTAAATCCTTCATTCTTTGCTCTTGAAACGCCTTGTGAGTGAGAATTGGATTCTCAAGGAAAAGCTCAGAGACTTGGGTTTGGCGAGGAATCGAGGCACAGCACGGACACCAGAGCTTGAGGAGGCTATCCTAAAGCCTTTTTAGTCGCCACTAAGGTAAGAAACTCGACTCTCTCTGATGATTTGATGAATTTGGGGTTTTCTGTATATTGAGACCCACACTGAGCTGGGGCTAGAATTAGCCCAGGGTCCTGTTGAGAAACTTGTTCAGAGCGATGAATAAATGAAGGATTAGCTTTCAGTTTTTGATTTAGATGACTTTGAATCTTGGCTCTGTATATGCCTGTGTGACTTGTGTAGAGTCACTTGTTGATGGTTCTCTGATAGGCTAGAGCCTTGATTATATGATGTTCTGAGCCGAGAGGCTAGTGGAGCAGGGCTTAAGTGGAGCTCAGCCCGTTCTGATGACAATTGATTTGTGGGGCTGAGGGAAAGCTTGGGATATGTATATATGTAGTGAGTCTGGGATGACTCAGATGACTTGTATTCAGCCCTGATGGACCTTGTGTGGTCTGAGAGCAGCCTTGTGTGCGGGCTGAGTTTGAATGAACCCTAGGATAGGAGAATTCTGTTATAATATGTTCTGTGAATTGTATGTCTGTGGACTGGTTTTGCTATGAGATTGTTATGCCTTGATTATGCATTGATTCTGAGACTGTTGGTGGCGGGAGCCACAGACCTGGGAAGGAACTTCAAAGTAATCCCTTACCAGGTAAGTTCAGTGTTCTCTAGGGATGAATTCCCGCTTTGGTTGCACACCACACTCCTGGGGAGTGTTGGTCATGATTCATACTGCATGCATTGGCTATGACATTGTTTATGTTGATTTATATGTATCTGCATTGGATATATGCATGCTGTGATTGAGATATCTGTTGGCCAATAGATAAATACCGGCGTTGAGGAGCTCCGCTGTGTATTCTGATGTTGAGGAGCTCCGCCCGTGGCATTGAGGAGCTCTGCCACAACATGACAGGTACTGACGTTGAGGAGCTCCGTCAGGGCGTTGAGGAGCTCTGCCACCTGTCATGTATTGAGGTTATGATTGTGATTATGAATCTGATATGATGAGGGCTAGAGGGCCAAGCCAGTGGGCTATGTTTTCTATGTTATTTGCATGTATGTTGTGGATCTGTGAGCCAGGGTGGGAATGAGTTCCCAAGGACCCTGAGCTTACTGAGATATGTTATCTCACCCCGTGTGGGGGTTTTCTATAATTTCAGGTGACTTTGTTAGAAGAGAAGACCAGTCTCAGGGCAAGAGGCCCAGCAGAGACTAGGCTGCTTGACAGAGAAGCGGCATGGAGAGCTTGAAGGCTCTATTTTGATTATGTTTTGATGTATAGTTCTGTATACCCTCGAGGAGGGCTGTTATTCTTTTGTATTCACCACAGAGTGGTGTGAACTCTGATGTATATATGTACAAAACTACTTGAGTTATGATATGAGACTTTCCCTGAGTATATATTTGTTGTACATGTGACTATCTGCCTAAGTTTTGTAGTTATCTGTCTTTATGATGTATGATATGAAAAACTGGATCAGCAGGAGCGTGATAGATGTATGTTCTGTGTGTGAGATGCTTTACATTTGTGATTTTGTACATAATGTATCAAGAAAAGCGATTCTGTGCTTTCGCTAAGTTTTATACACTGTGTTTTATGTGCTAATTTGATATTATTAATGATAACACGTCGGAGGCCTACGGGGTGTTACACCTTCTCAGATTTTGAATCTCTTATGATTCAAAAGATGGATTCTCTTTTGAAGCTGCAAGAAGACTTCAAGGCCAAAACACATGAAGCCTTAGAAGACATTAGGGAGAGGCTAGAGGCTATTGAAACCAACATGGATGATAGAGCATCTGTAGAATTCTAGGATTATTAGTTTATGTTTTCTTTTCTCAGTTTTTATTTAGTTTAAATTCTGGTTGTAATGAACAATATTATGCTCTGCTATATTTTACAATTTGTTTTAAGTACTGCCCTATATGCTATCCTATTAATGCAATTATGCAATTCCAGTTTAAATCCGCTGTGCTCACATTATTTTTTGGCTTTTAACAAACCAAATAGGGGGAGAATTCATTAAGGGGGAGTAGTTTGATATGTACTCTATTCATCCCTGTTTTTTGATTCAATCTTTTGCCCAGAAATTGATCTGAATGAATGCTGGAATTTAGGGGGAGTTTATGTGTAAAACTGAACCTAATACAATAGTATAATGCTTAATTGAATGCTTCATGAACAACATGTGCTTTAACACTTGTTTTTTGCAAGATTGTTTGAAAGTTTTCAGGTTTATAATGCTTGTTCAAACAATAGCTTTTTCAAATTGATCTCCAGGTACCTTTGCTTAATCAAATGGAAGATTTGGCATGTTTAAAGCCAAAAAAGGGGGAGATTGTTGATTCAAGTGAAGCCAAGCATCAAGGAATGAAGATCAAGCTTCAAGGTTTTGGACTTTTAAACATGCGCAAAGGAAATGTTCAAAGGAAAGCTTGAAGAATCAATTTGATAAATTGTAAAAGGAAGTATATGATCTGATAATCCAAGTGTGCACATCATGCATCAATCATTCATTTAGGATCATTGGATTAATTGATTAAGTAAAAGCAATTAATTAGAAAGGCACTTAGGAAGTAAAGTTTTTGGAAAAATAAAGTCACATAATTAATAGTCGATTACAAGAATAGTGACATCGATTATTTTGTTCTTAGTGCCCTTTAGAAAAACAAAGTATGATCATTGTAATCGATTACATATCGGTTTAATCGATTACTAAGGCTTTTTATGTAAAATGGAACTCTCTATCTTAATCGATTACATAGAGTTGGTAATCGATTACAAGCCTATGCATACAAACTTAGAAAAATCACATCGATGTGTCTTAATCGATTACACATCACGATAATCGATTACAAAGGATCACATGCATAATAGAAGAATCACAGCTCACTGTCTTAATCGATTACATATCGTATTAATCGATTACTAAGCTCATTTAGAATACATGTCTGACTGGTTTAATCGATTACTTCACAGAATAATCGATTATATTGTTCATAGCCTAAACCCAGAAACTTTTAGGAGCATTTTAGTCAATTACAGTCTTGATTTAATCGATTACAAATGGTAAATAATCGATTACAAGAGCATGTTTAATCAATTAATTTCAGTTAGAAATCTGTTATAAATAGAACCCACTTCTCTGAAGTTTGTAACTTTTGATAATACGTATTCTGGGCTTTAAAAAACATTTTGAGCTTTCATTAGTGAGTTTCTCTGAGTTCTAAACACACTTAGCTTCACAAAATTCATATGGGTTTTTGATTCAAGAAGGTGAAGCCTCATTCATTCAAAGCATAAGGAAAAGACTGCATATGTGTTTGTAATCTGTCATTTAACCTGAGAATCATTCATTGTGCATTCATTCTTGGATTATCAGGTGATATCTTTTCTTATTCTTTGATGGTGTAATTTGTTCTTTGAATTTTGTAAAAGATTAGTCTATTGTAATTGAGTTTCTTGCAAGTGTGAGATACTGTTTCTCTAAAAGACAGCTGGGTAGTGTTCTCAGTGTGGGTTTTGGTCTCTAAGGATCTAATAGGGTTTTGGATCTCTAAACTTCATCTAGGGTTGATGAAGAGAGGCTTGTAAATTTGCTTGTAAGAATATTTTTACAATAGTGGAACTCTACTCTAGTGTTGAGTAGAAGAACTGGATGTAGCCTCATAGGGTTTGAGGTGAACCAGTATAAAAATCTGTGACTAATCTTTCTTCTCACCTATTCATCTTTTAATTGCTTTGTTTGTGAATCAATTTCATTGCACAAAAAGTTATACTCTATTTTCTATTCTTCTTGGAAAAGGAATTTGATTGAATATTGATTCTTGGTTTTGAAACAATTTTGAAAGTGATAAAGATCATGTGGTAATACTCTGATTTTAAATTTTAATTGGACAAGGTTCAACCAATTCACCCCCCCTCTTGGTTGTGTTGAAGTATTCTTATCATTTTCACTTCTTTCCCTCTGCAATTTCTGCATTTTCTATGTACTGTCTGTGTCTCTTTCTTCTCTGTTTTAACCATGTCTAACCCAACACCAAAGAGAGGGGGAGAATTGATTAAGAGGGAGTAATTTAAAAAGCACTCTGTTTGCCCCTATTTTTGGTTCAGTTTTTGTTAAAAATTTGAACTGAATGATTGCTGGAATTTAGGGGGAGTAATTGTGTGAAATGGGAACTAATCAGTTTGTATAATGATTAATTGAATGCTTTTACAGGTTTAAAAAGCTTGAAGTCTATCAAATGAATTCTCAATTTATCTCCAAGTCCCAGTGCTTAATCAACTTGAAGATCTGGCATGTTTAAAGCCAAAAAGGGGGAGATTGTTGATTCAAGAGGAGTCATGAGAAGATGGACAAGGAATCAAGCTTTGGAGTTTTGTGCTTTCAACATGCCTCATTTCAAAAGTGCCATGGAAGCTTGAAGATCAATTTGATTCTTGTAAAAGGAAAGAGGTGGTATCTGATAATCCAGTGTGCATATCATGCATATCATTCATTTAGGATTGTTAGATTGAAGGCTAATGCAAAAGCATTTAATAAATAAGGCAGATTAAAATCAAGTTTTTGGAAAAAATGAAGTTTTCCTGTTTTAATCGATTACAGATATGTTGGCATCGATTATTTTATTCTTCGTGCCTTCTGGAAAACAAATTAAGAACAATGTAATCGATTACATATCGAATTAATCGATTACCTAGGCTAAAATTGAAATAACATACTTCCTGTCTTAATCGATTACATAAGTTCGTAATCGATTACATATCATGCCTATGGCTAACATGTTTTGCTGATTTAATCGATTACATAGTGCATTTGAAAATATTGGTCTCTCTATCTTAATCGATTACTCAGTGTATTTGGAAAATCATGAGTTCCTGTTTTAATCGACTACGTGACGGGATAATCGATTATAATGTTCATAGCTCAAACCCAGAACATATCAAAAACACTTTAATCGATTACATTCTTGAATTAATCGATTACATATGCTAAATAATCGATTACAGGAGCGTGTTTAATCGATTATTTTCAATTAGAAAACTGTTATAAATAGAACCCATTCCTCTGTGTTTTGTAGAGTTGAGAAATTCAAATTCTGAGCAATCACAAACATTCTTAAGTTTTCATTAGTGAGTTTTCTGAGTTAAAAAACATCTTGGCTTCACCAAAATTCATATGGGTTTTTGATTTGATGAGTGAAGCATCATTGAGCCTCAAAGCTTAAGGAAAGGGATGCATTGAGTTTGTTATTTTGTCTATCAACCAAGTGAATCATTCATATGCATTTTGTTCATTGGATTATCAGGTGAATTCATTCCTTATTCTTTGAGGTTGTAAATCGGTTATTTGATTTCTGTAAAGATTGGCTTATTGTAAATGGGTTTCTTGCATGATAACTAGAGATAGTGTTTCTCTAGGGGTTGCTGAGTAGTGTTCTCAATGGGGTTGGTCTCTAAGAATCTAATAGTGTTTTAGATTTCTGAACTTCATTTATGGTTGATAAAGAGAGGCTTGTAATATCTTGTAAGAACATTAATTTGCAATAGTGGAACTCCATTCTAGTGTTGAGTGGAAGAACTGGATGTAGCTTCATAGTGTTTGAAGTGAACCAGTATAAAAATTATGGCTGATCTTTATTCTAATCTTTTCATCTCTTTATTGCTTTGGTTTATGAATCAAATTATTTGCACAGAAAGATTTCAGTTGTCTATTGATTTTCTTGACAGAGGAATTTGATCGAATATAAGATTCTTGATTTCAAAACAATTTTTCAAGTGATGAAGATCCTGTGGAAACTCTGATTGTAAAATTTTTAATTACCAAGGTACAACCAATTCACCCCCCCTCTTGGTTGTATTGAAGTATTCCTATCTTTTTCAACATGTACCCTAGCAGGGTGCTCCGGTCGTCCAATAGCAGCATTTAATATGTCCTATTGACCATGAGGAACAAAGCTTCCTTGTGTCATCTATTCTTCTAACAAGTCTTGCAACATAAAAGCTACAAATTATCAACTCATTCAGAACTTAATACATAAAATAATAATAGGAACCTTTGCTTCAACTCCCAATTTTATCGAATATTTCTTTGGTCGTGTTAGATGTCATGTGCCCATATTTCTTTGTGCGGGCCAGCTTCCACTTGACATGTCTAGGAATTGGAGATGGAGGGTCATCCACATTTTACGAATGCTCAGTATCCATTGCATCTTGTAGTCGCTTCTTTATTTTCTCAGCCATTAGCTTTTTATTTAGCAAGTCATAACCCCCACGAGAAAGTATGTGGGGGCATTCATTATTTTTTTGGATTTCCTGCGCCTTTTTCCTTATTCCTTGTCAGAATTTGGAAATGAAGTTCATTGAGTCACTTCAATTTCAATTCATTTGAATAATGTAATTAAACTTAAACATATATTTCCATCTAACTTGCCAAGTTGGTGTTTTTCGGCTAGCAACAAATTCCTGCCAAGTTTGAGGATGTATACCATATCTAACTGATGGATCATTATCATTTTGGTCTCAACTTCAGCATATATGTATTTTTTCGCCATAAATCTGCAAGCAAAACCAAACAACGAAATCACATAAGTCACATATATACCATAAAAGTATTAAAAACCTGTTAATATTAAAGGTAAACCAAAGCATTGGAAAAGCTACATATTGAAAATTCATTACTTTGAAAGTCAGCAATTACGTATTCATGTTCTCCCATAAACCTTCATCATGATCAAATTGATTTGCATGTTCATCATCAACGTCATTGTCTTCAACTATGGAGGGCATCCGTGTTGAGAAAGAAGGCATTTCACAGATATCTAGTGATGCATCATCACCAAAGTGATTACTACTAATAGATGTTCTTCCTTGTAAAACAATTGAAAATCGAGCGTCACACGGATCTTTGATGTAAAACACCTGTTTTGCTTACTCTGCCATGATGAAAGGCCCATCCTTGTAACCCACTTTATCAAGTTCAACCAAAGTAAATCCAAGATGATCTTGATGGACACCGGTGTTACCGTTTACCCACTTACACTTGAAAATCGAAACTCTCAATGCACTATAATCGAGCACCTAGATTTCTTCAATTACCCCAAAGTATGGCATTGACGCTTGTATTGGGTTGTTATCAAATGCACCGCAAAAGTGTAAGGAGTCAACATCAACAATAACCCCACTGTTTTGCACAGTACTTTTATCATCATACGACTTTGTGTAAAAAGAATAGTTTTTGATATCGTATCCCTTAACCAGGTTATGAAAGTTCTGTTATGTTCTTGCAACACACCTTCATGATGTTCATTTTGCGGTGAGTATTGGTCAAATGTTGTTTGTGAGCTTCTAAGTACAACATTACCTCAGTGGTGTTATTCAAAACATACAAATGAGGTTGCAAAACCTCCTGTCGACTCATAGTTACAACATTGAATCAAGGTCATGACAACTCAGGTATGCCAACGGGTTTAACTGAATCAAGGTACTCAGAACAAAACTCAATGCATTCTTTGGCAACGTACCTTTCAACAATGGAAGCTGCTGGTCAGTATTGATTCTTAGTATAACCTTTTAAGACCTTCATGTACCGCTCAATCGGATACATCCAGCGTAAAAACACCGAACCACACCACCTGATTTCCCTCACTAGATGAACAATTAAGTGGACCATTATGTCAAAAAAAGAGGGCGGAAAAAACATTTCCAATTGACAAAGTACAATAGCCGTCTCATTCTCCAAATCATCCAACTGTGTGGGGTCAATTATCTTCTTACATAAAGCATTAAACACGAAGCACAACCGACTAATGGCAACCCTAACTTTGTCTAGCAATATACCCCAAATCGCAACAGGCAATAATTGTTGCATTAACACATGACAATCATGAGACTTCAAGCCAACTAATTTGAGGTCATTGACGGAAACAAGGCTCTTGATATTTGAAGAGTATCCTTGTGGGATCTTCAAACTATGCAGACATTGTCAAAAAGCTTTTTTTCTCTTGTGTCGACAAAGTGTGACTTGCTGGGGGCAAATAGGATTGTCGACCTTTACTAATTGGATGCAACTGCTGGCGTATACCCATGTCAATAAGATCTTGGTGACATTTTAGATTATTCTTTGTCTTGCCTTTAATGTTAAGTAGGGTGCCAATTAAATTACCACATACATTTTTCTCAACATGCATGACGTCTATACAATGTCTTACATTAAGATTTGACCAGTATGGAAGATAAAAAAAATATTGACTTTTTCTTCCAAATGTTTCTTTCATTAGCATCCTTCTTTTGGGTCTTCTCGTACATAGTCACAATGTCCTTCACACAGTCATAAACTTCATGGCCATTCAATGGTGTAGGTGCACTTTATGTCTCTTGATTTCCATAAAAATATTTTTTCAATCGCTTATATGGTGATAAAGTTTGAGGAATCTTCGATGCCTATGATAAAATGTCTTCTTTACATGTTTTAGTTGGATGAAGGATGTCTCTTTCTCACAAATAGGACATGCATAATGGCCTTTGACACTATACCCACTCAAATTTCCATATGTTGGAAAGTCATTAATGGTACAAAATACCATTCACTACTAAAAAAATAGCTTTTAACATCGCTACGTTAACATCGATTTTCTGAAAAACCGATGTTAACAAAAACGCAGTTGCAAATTCATAAATAAAGGATCAATACAACATCGATTTTGTTAAAAATACTTAAAAACCGATGTTAACCAGTCCATATTAACATCGGTTTTCAAGTTTTTTAAGAAAACCAATGTTAAGGTGAACTAGTTAACATCGGTTTTTAAGTTTTTTTAAGAAAACCGATGTTAAGGTGAACTAGTTAACATCGGTTTTCAAGTTTTTTAAGAAAACCGATGTTAAGGTGAACTAGTTAACATCGGTTTTTAAGTTTTTTTAAGAAAACCGATGTTAAGGTGTACTATTTAACATCTATTTTTGAATGAAAACCGATGTTGTCCTTGTTAAAATACTAGCCCCCAAATCAAATACCACCACTGTCCCGCGCTTCTCTTTTCCCTCATCCCTAACCTCAACTTTTACACTCGTGACCTCATCCCAAGCTTCATCCTTAACCTCACGACCTCATCCCAAGTCTCACTGTCGGCACGGCTCACTGTCACGACGCTTCCATTTCTGTTCTTCTCGCTCGCGACTTCTGGTGACTCTGACAAGGTAAACAACTGTGACGACGCTTCTGCATTTGTGTTCTTCTTTTTTTTAGCTTCTTTTTCTGTTGTGGTAGCTTTTTTTCCACTGTTGGTGTAGCTTTTGTTTCTCTTTAAATGGGTATTTACAAATGTGGCCTATATAAGGTTTGTAGTGCTCTGGCCTCTATGAGGTTTTGCTTGTTTTAATGTACAGTAATGCTAATGATTAATGGTCCCATGCATGCTTAATGTATCTTTTGTGTTGTTTCTTAATTAGAATTAGAGTTTTGTTTTCTGGTATGCTGAATTACTTTTGAGTTGTTTCTGAGTCTTTTGGTCTGCTCGCAACAAAGACATTTCACTTTTGCTGTTACTCGCACGGGCTCAGGTAGTGTCTCTTTTGCTTTGTTCTCTTTGAGGTACTATCGCAACTCACATTTCGAACTAACTGGTTGGTATTCGTTGTTTATGTTACCACCATGGATTTCCAAAGTAGGAGGCCTCATTTGCTCGAGACCGTGGTTCACATTATTGGTGTTAGCTTCACAAGTACTTGACTTTATTCGATGCTTGTTGGTGTTGCTTATTCATGTGAAAGAGACAATTGGTATCTATTGATGTATTTTTGTTAAAAAAATGTTGGATAATTGTATGGTCATTTGCTGGAATTGGTTTTGTTTGGTGTTAATTGTATGTGGTAGGGTACTATGTGGATTTAAGATGAAATGTTGGATATGTCAGATGTACATTTGTAGCATTGATGGATCTATATGCCTTTGTTGGATTGATGATAACTAATAATGGTCACCCTAGAAAATGAGCATAAGACCTGGAGATTTACACTATGACAAACAAGAAAGAAAAACAAAAATACTATACATGTTGGCTGGTTTGTTTTGGTTTCTGTTTTGGCTTGTGGGATAGACCAATAGTGGGGATAGTTATAGCCTTATTGATGTTTAATTTATTGTCACTGTTATTATACTAAATGAAGTTTCTATGGCTGGTTAAAGAATTTAGGACACTTAGTGGCTAATTAAGTAAACTTGTGATGCTATTTTTGTCCTTCTTAAGAAAACTTGTTACGTATTTTTGTTGGGAATAATTGGGAGCTATGTTAGGCTTATGACATTGGCTATAACATAAGTAGCAACACTGGTAGAGTCTGTTTTAGTCATTGGATTGGTCAGGCTCTCAAATAATGGTGTTGCCAAGCAATTGTTCACAAATAATGTGGTTAAGCTAGGGAGAATTGTGATGGACCTAAAAGTAAAAGTTGTGTATAAGTGTTAAAGGTCTAGCTAGTGATTACAACATTGCCTGCTTAAAAGTTCCCCTCATGTTGACTAACTATTCTTCTGGTCCAAAAGTTTGCACAATGTATAATATCTTATGAAGCAACTGATTTTGCATATTGATTGTTTAAACTTGATATGGCATTATTGTGGCTTCATTCTTCTCAGTCTTTCATATGGCATTGTCGTGGCTTCATTCTTCTCAGTCTTTGACTTTTTCCCTATAATTTCATCAATTCCACACAAAAATCAGAATGTAGTATGTTGTGAATGCTTTCAAGCATCATTCGACTAATGTTTTCATCCCTATTGATAGAAATAGAAGATGTCTTAAGCCATGTACTGCTCTAGTCATTTCAGAGATCTGCATCAAACCTCTTTACTTGCAAAGATTGTAGAAAATTGTATACAACCAAGTATGTAGATCAAGTTATGCATCCCATAGAACTGCTTTCATTTATATATAGCCCAGGAAGCAGTTAATAGAAGTGATCATTCTTGAGAATCAACAATTTTCTTTTCATAGTCTTGTTATGGTAATTAGAAGTAGTACCTGTATCACAGCTTTAAGTTTGTAGAGATTATGTGTACTTGGGTCAATCCCTTGCTTCAGAAGCTTCTTCTTTAAATATGAGTTCCAAAAGTTCTTAATCTCATTGTCTGTTCTCCCTGGTAATTGTGCTACTATTTGAGCGCACTTGATATTCAAAAGAAAAACCATTTCACAACCAATGAATATATAACCATTTTCTTGTTATGTAACATAAGAAAAAGAATTTGTTTTATATGTATCATATTGATCCATTTTCTTGTTATGTAACATAAGAAAAAGAATTTGTTTTATATGTATCATATTGATCATCCTTCAATATATGTTACCTGTTTCCAAGAACTTCATGAAGACTGATTATAAGATCCTCTTCCTGCTATGAGAACATGCCTCTCTTTAAATCAGGCCTCAAATAGTTTATCCATCTCAACCTGCAACTCTTTCCACATCTTTGCAATCCTGCAAATTCATAATGAAATGAGTTAAGAAGTTGTCTCCCATCTCTATTATGATGATGCATGTACTTAGCAAATATATCACAGGTTGTCAATCAAATGTTTATACCAAGGCCCATGAACACTAACTGAAATAGTGGCTACCACAATAAAAACACCAGCAGTTTCCCAACCTTATCAGTCAGAATACCAGCCCCAACTTTCATTAGAGCCATTTCTGCTAATTTCCTCCCACGGATCCCACTTCCACCAAGCACAACGTTGTGCAAAGCTAAATAGATAGCATTAAACACCTTCTGGAAAACAACATCCCCATCTTGTAATCTCTTTCCTAGCATCCTAGCAGCAAGTACCTTCCTTGACTCAAGTTTCCCAGTATCTTCACCTTCAACCATGGGCAAACTGTAGATCACTTGTACAATGTCTTCAATATCAACATCTTCAACACAGTCTAGGAGATCCAAGAGTTGTACAGCATATTTAGACACTGAGTTTTCCATTTTTGCAAGGCTAGCTACTGTCTTTTCACTCAAGAGAACCTGATGGCCAATAAGAATGTTGCCATTCCCAAAATAGAGATAATATTAGTAAAATAACAATTTATACAGTACCATCATCATCCTAAATTATTCAATCAAGATGTTGTGATAACCTCTCAACATAAATATCATGCCATTTACCTTGTAGAAATGACAATAATCTTCTGAATTTGAGCCTCAACAAAACTCAGCCTCAACAAGTTAAGGGATACAGTTTCTGGGAGATCATCTTGTGTTAAACCAGATATTCCACTAACTAATTTAAGCAAACCAAGCCTCACACCAAATTCATGCATAGCAGTAACATATTAGTAAGCATGAAGCCCAAGTTGATTCACTCAATCATACTATAACATTAGGTTAGATGAATTACTCACCTATAGTTTGGTGATGTGGGACTATATGGACTTGATGGAGACAATCTCGGACTGCTTGGAGAATATGCTAACGAAGGACTATACTTTGCTGACTGTGGATTGTAACTAGGGGAAGTAGGGCTATATGATGGCGAGGTAGGGCTATACGATGGTGAGGTTGGGCTGTATCCAGGCGATGTGGGTTGTAAGCAGGTGATGTAGGACTATATGATGGAGACGTCGGACTATAAGAGGATGATGTAGGGCTGTAGTAAGGTGAAGTTGGACTATAGGAAGGAGATGTGGGGTTGTAAGCTGGTGAAGTTGGGCTGTAGCTTGGAGAGGTAGGACTGTAGCTGGGTGATGTGGGAGAGTAGGATGGGCTGGTGGGCGAATAAGCTGGACTTGTAGGACTATATCCCGGAGAGCTAGGACTATAAGTCAGAGATGTGGGACTGTACCCAGGTGACGTAGGGCTGTACCCGGGTGAAGCGGGGTTGTACCTGAGTGATGAGGACTATAGGCTGGGGATGATGGGCTGTAACCAGGAGATGAAGTAGGAGAAAATGCCATCCTACCAACATAAGGTGATAACTGTGCATCGGTATCAAGCATCCATTCCTCATTTGGCTTAAAACCTTGATTCTCATCAAACTTCTGAACTTTAGTATTTTTTATGAAAACCTTATTGATGTCTGGGATACCTCGTAAGGTCATTCCAGTTAGCATGTTGCTTTCTATTTTCTTTTAAGGAAACATCATCTTCAGCAGACTCATCTTGAATCTCACCCTTGGGTGCTTCATCATTCATAATACGGATACGAAGTATAAGTTTTTTAGCATTGTCATCATTAAATATACAAGTCAAATCATCATCAAATTCAATGTTAATCTTCTCTGCAATGTCACCCATGCTCAACTTGTTATCCACCATCATTTCACGATTCAGCTCTATGCGAAGCAACCAAGGTGAAATTCTTTCAAGAGCAACTTCTTCATCAGCCATTTCATAGTAGGACTTCACAAAATCAACGTCCTCTTCAATTGTTGTACTCATCGGGTGTGGATCATACCACACCTTTGGAGCTTCAGTCACACTCCTGAGAGTGGTATATTCTAAAGCACACTGCACACTCTTGGCTCTCTCTTTAGTCTTACCAACAACAGGTCTCAAGTACACAGACAGAGAAGGCGTTTTAATTCTTTTTGCCACATTAATGATTTCCCTTAACCTAGGAACACTAAGAGTAACATTCTTTGCACTGACACCAGCATAGTGGAAAGTGTTGAGAGTCATCTGAGTAGCAGGTTCTCCAATTGATTATGCTACCACACAATCAATCATTTCTCCAGATGCTACAAGGGACTGCAAGAACCTTGATTCTATTTCTCCCACTACCCACTCAAATGCCTCACGAGAAAGCCCGTATTCCTCCAAGCCCCTTTTACTGGCAAAAGTGCTGCGGAGCAGAATATTGAACAGGAGAGTAGCATTCTTCTGAGCTTCTTGACTCAAAAGATCTTCACTATGAACAACCTTAAGTCGCTCCTGGAGCTTATCAATGGCTTCCATAATCTCCATTGGATGCATATCAGAAGGCCTTCGGAAGTCAACCTTAAATGTCTTTTGAGCATTCCAGATAAGTCTCTTCAGGTTAACAGGTAGTGGCAGAGAACTGTCACCAGTAATGGCTATCTCAGTTGCAAGTTGAAATCTATTAGCTTCAAGCTTTTGAACTTCAACCTCAATCACATTACGAAACTCTCTCATGGTTTTTAAGTCTTCTACAGGCCCTTTAAGCATGTAAGTAGGCTTCCAGTTTTCATCATCAAATTCATACCTAAACACCCTATCAAATTCTATTTTTTTTTCATTTTAAGGGAATCCAGCTTCTGTCTTTCAATCCAAACAGCATCTGTTGCGCAACGGCAAGTGCACCGCTCGATTCAAGTAATAAAGTGGGTAAGTAAGTATCGTCTCCACAGGGATTGGTGTGAAATTCACAGTAATTCTAGGTCTAAGCAATTGGAAGTAAAAAAAGAATTTATGAAAGAATTTGGTTGTTGTTTGAATATTGCAATTAAAGACAGAAATTAAAGAGATTAAACTGCAGTAAATTAAGTTTGGGTTGGTAGCAATGGAATGAATGATTGTGGTCAAGCACAATCCACTTTGTTCCCTACCTCTTTCACTTAACTGGTTATTAAGTTTGATTTCTTCTGTTTACTCAAAGAATAAATCTTTCCTAGTTTAGTTAACCCCTAATCCCTTAGCGAATTAACCCTTTAACCTGAATTGAAAACCTAATCCCTTAGTGAATTCTATCAAGTTAAGCATTCAAAAGAATCTATTATAAGGCTATGCAGTCATGCATCCCTATCCCTAGGTAATGAACAACTGTTATCTTACTCAGTTCAGAAATTAGAACCCCAACATCCCTATTGCGAATCCTAACCCTAAGTACTTAAGTAGAATGGCCAATTCTAATTAAAAATAAAACAATGAACAGCAGAGTAAAATAAAGCAAACATAAAGAATTCTTATTCAATACCAATCAAGTTACAGAGGAAGTTACATCGGTTCTTGGCTTAACCACAATACAGAAATTAGCCTGCCATAGGTTTTAAGAACACAAAAGCTGTTGAATAATACATGATTTTGCTGCAAACCTAGCCTTGATTCTTGATTTCCAAAGGTTTAGAATGATGTTTACAATGTGTAAAAGATGTTTTTCTTCATCCCAGATGTTCCTATTTATAATTGCCTTCAAGATAGATTAATTCTGGTAACAAAGGCTTTTTCCTGTGCAAATTTCGAAACAGATAAGTTTAATTCAAGAAAGAAAATCAATTTCACACTAATGGCGCGAGGTCCCACGCTGATCGCGCGGGCCTTTCGAATGGATGGCACTGATAGCGTGGGACTTCACGCGATTCGTGTGGCCTATGGCGCGGATAGCGCAGCTCTTGCGGCTTCTTAGCGCTAATGGCGTGAACCTTCACGCTGATAGCGTGGAGTCTTCGAAACTGGGGCTTCATTTTAGCTCTAGCGCGACTCGCACGGATCCTGGCGCGATCCGCGCGAGACCTTCAATTTTGTTTTCTTCTTCTTTTTGCTTGAACTTCCTCTTTTTAACCCTGAAATCACATTTTAACCCTGAAATCACAAATTGGTAGTGAAATGAGATTAATTGGAATATAAACAAGAAATTAACTTATTCTATTCTATTTTCCTAACTATTTAATTAAATTATAACCTAAAACTAGCCTAAAACTAAGATATGTTTGCAACACATCAAACAATTCCCAGATTTGAAAGTTGTTGTCCCCGGCAACAGAAAGAATTTCAAGAATAGGCAAGAGTCAATGATCAAACCAAACCACAGTTTACAGTCCTAGAATCATCATGTTGAGTATGATCAAATTCAAATCAAAGCTTCAATAATACTATCAAGTCTGTCAAATAATGAGAGTAACTTGAGTATTCCTTACTGAATGTGTTTAATCACTCATCACTCAAGTGTATCAGGCTGTAAGAATCCCTCACTCAACATAGTCACAGCACTACCATAAGCTTGAAAATATTCTCAACAGCTGCAAGCATAACTTGATCAAAAGGTCTTCAGGCTTGTAACTTGGCTGGGCTAAAGGTAGGAAAATCTTTGGATAGTAGCTAATGAGGATAGATCCAGTCCCTAAGTCCAATCTTATGATCATTCATCTTCTTTGTCTTCCTTCTTAAACCTTGGTACTTTATTTAATAATTTATTCTTAAGGGTAAATAAAAGCAAAACAATCACTTTCTTTTTGATTTTTGGATTTTTTTTAAAAAAACATATAGAAATTAAACCATTACTACAGCTTCTCAGATTTCCAGCTGATAGGTTTATTGATTCCCAGCTGGACCGTACTTGTTTATTTTCTCCGCTTCCATACCAACTGGATTCATTTGTGTTCCTTCATACCTTGATGAACAATTCCCTGTTTTTCTGCTGTCATGGACTTATATCATACCTTCTCTAGCCTCAGGGAGGTTGGTCAAATGGATATGGCTCTGATTTGGGTAATTTGAAATGAAAGGCTTAGGCTCAAATGAGGTACAAATGGAAAATAACTGAGGGTGAGTCAATTTGGCCCTGGTTTTAGAAGAAAAATCTGCCTTAATCATGTCAAGTCACACCTGCATCCAGAGAAACAATTCAAGTTCTAGAGTACTTATGAAAATGGAGTCTCTCGGAAAGAAAATTTACCACTGTTTGGCTCAAAACCTCACAGGTTTTTAAACTCAAGTCAGTCTCAGCTGACTTTATTTCAAGCATCATTTCGACTTCAACATGCATATCACATACCAACAATCATAATTCCATTCATGTATCATGCAGTTCATGCTATGTTTCATTTCATCAAGCTTTCATTAGAGAAATCCTATCCATTACTGTGTCCATTCGCTTTTTATTCTGAAAAATCTGATGTGCTGCTTATTTATTTTTATTTTTGAAAAATTTCTGAAAAATTCTGTTAGACGTCATTTGTTCCTTGACTGTGATTTGTGAAATAATGTGTATATACGACCATTCCCAGATTTAGAAATTGCTGTCCCCAGCAACAACAAATAAGGTCACGGCGCTTTGGAAAAATTTTCAGCATTATTTGGAAAATCGCAACCAAATTGAAACATTCATCTAAACAGCTTTTTATTTGCAAAAAATTTGAATCAGAAACTGGACTATATATATATATATATATATATATATGCAGAAATGTAAATGTGCAGAATGTCACAATGTCAAAAGTGCAGAATCCAAAATAAACAGAAAACATCAAAACAGAAAAATAAAACAAGTCCTATTCACTTCTCTCCCTCCCCTCTCATATCAATAGCTGCAGCCTCATCCGGAATGGGCTCATGTGTAGCTGTATCAAGTGCTGCAACATCTGAGGGGCCAGGAGTACTATCCGTAACTGGTGTCGCTGGAGTCTGGTACTCAGAAGGTGGAATGCCTAGATGCCTGCAGACGGCCTCCCACATACGCGTCTGAAGTGTCATCTGTGTGCGAACAAACTCCTGAAAAGCTAGAAGACTCAGAGAATCCTCATAAAGCGGCGTATGTACAGGAGCTGTGGGAGGAACTGGTGGTGTTGGCTCTGCAGGCTGGGTCGCATCTGGTGGTGGTGCATCTCTGGGGCTACGAACTGCAAGCTCCTCTGGCTTGAGCTTCGAAGCTCGGATAACCTGCTCATCAGCAGCGGTCTCCATAGCATCCAAATATGTCTTGTGGCCCATAAGTGGTGAGATCGAAACATCTAATGGCTCGTCATCTACGAGTTCCACACCTGCATGGCGACACAGGTGCAGAATCAGGGATGAATGGGCCAGCCAAGACTTGCTGCTGGCATCCTGGATCATATGCAAAATATGGTTAGAAAGGATGTTGGAAATGTGAAGGTTACCTTCTCCCAGTATGTAAAGTAGGGCAACCCTTTCCACATTCACATCAGTTATGTTGGTGGAAGGGAGGACTGTGTGGTTCACGAACTGGTGCCAGAAGGCTGCATCTCCTACTAGATCCTGCTTCTTCAGTTTCTCTGGAATGTAGTCGAGGCCGGGCTTGGGATTCCAAGCAGTGTACAAGCCTGTGATAGAATATCTGATGGTAGTGGCAATGTGGGGTACATCGTCCCTGTACATCTTAGTCAGGGCGTCTGGTTGCATCCTCAGGAAGAGGTGGCTAAAATCACACCCCTCAAAGGGATCATAGCGGGTGTCCAAGAATCTCTCAATGGTCTTCTCGTCGAATGGGACTTGGACACCCCTCACCCAACTAAGCCTGCTCCTGGCCACTATGGAGGGATCGACGTTGGCCAAGAATTCCTTGAGGATGGCACTAGAACTGGGCTCTGGGAAGCTGACCAACCTCTGCCACTGGCATCTCAGTATGACTGCTAGCACGGGGTTTCCCTCTGGAAGCACCTCCCACATTATCTTCTTCTCTGATATTATCTTCTTGAGGAGATACCAAGTGTCAAAGCGCTCCTGACACTCAGCTGATCTAAATCAGGCTTCATCATATTCAGTCAGTCTAGCCCATTTGCTGCCTCCTGCGGTAGTGCTCTTCTTCTTAGCCTTGGCTACCTGTTTTCCCTGCCACTCAGAACAAAACCAGATATAGATACATAATTCAATGAGTTCAATTCCCAAATTTGCTCTTTTCCATGGTTCAGATCAAACAATTAATTAGTTCAGTTTTAATTCCAGGCACAAAGTGTAGTTTGTTCACATATTCAAATCACTGAATTGTGGGGTTTAGAAAATCAGTGATCAGTTCAGGTACCTGCAATTGTACGTATATGCACAAGAAAAGCCACAGGTACCATAAACAATTAACAATTCAACAGTGATCATCAATTGGGATTCCCAGATTTAAAACATTTAGCATCCCAAATACAACACTAAGACAGTGCAGTAGCATCAATTTAGAACATAATTCAATCATAGCACCAATATTATCAAGCAATTAAAGTTTCCAGCAACCAATGGATCCATTATATTGACAATCAAAGGTACGGTCCAATTGGTTCCATTCAGTTTATTTACAAGCAACTATGGTTCTCCATTCCCAAATTTAAGGTCCTTACATCCACCAAAAATTCAGAATTCAAGTATTTCAATTCAACCTGCACAAGATCTAAAATTAATTTTATTCACAACCTGAGACTAACCTTAATGATTCTAAGTCATTTGCTCTTAAGCTGTTATGGACATAGTCCAACAAGGTCATTCAACCATCAAAAATTCAAATTCAACATCAAGAAATCAATGTGTCCAGTTTTTATCAAACCACCAATCAGTTCATTCCATTTGTTACACCAACTCAATATGGTTCATGTCCACCAAGAGTATTTTAAAATTATGAGACCAAGGTAACTACAGCAAATTCCTTGTTTCAAATTCAGATCCTCAACCTTGCATTTTAGTACAATTAGGACTCAACCTATGCTTACCATTCCCAGATTTAGGTTCTGTACTTATCCCAAGCCTAACACACTTAGCTGCTTAATTCAATAATATTTCAAGTTTCCAATTGATTTTGCTCAATTAAACCAGATCATGGACAGGCTCAGTATGCATTCATCAATCATGTTGTACAAAGCTTAGGGTTTTATTCAAATTCAAACAGTTAAGTGGACTTTGCACTGGGTTGTCATGATGCTTGTCATGATGCTCTGAATTGTTATATCAACAATGAACCAATATTGCTTTACATGTTGCTTAAAGTTAAGGCTCAACAGCAATCCTGTGTTCATGCATACCACTATCAATCAATGCAATATGTCTGTATTCTAATCACATGGTATCATTCAAATCACTCAAAATGGACATGCTTTATACATAGACTTTTCTGATTGTGCTCTTAAATTCCATTCAGTTATTTAATCAAGCATCTAATGAGCACATAATCGATTCAATTCACTATGCTTATACTCATCATATCAACATACCCACAACAGAACTTACACACCACACACATCAAGCATATGGCGAGCACCAATACCAGCATTGCTTTGCCAAATTCAAGGATCAAAGAAGCCACAGGCACAAGCATTTTATTGCCCACTAACATTACAGAACCAAATCAACAAAGGGGTTTAGCAGTAGATAAGCACATGATTTCCTACCCTAAAGTTTTCCAAGAACTTCGTCAAAACTGAATGTGAATGACCTTAGGCAGTGATATTTGGGTTTCTACTGTTCGTGAACTATACCATTATTCCATACAAAGCAATTTAGTTCAGAACAATACCTTGTCTCCAGCCATGGAAGTAATTGCAAAGTGGTTCCCTTGGGTTCGAGTGAAACCGAGAACGAGAGAATGGTCAGCAGAGAGAGAGTGGGAGAGATAAAAACTGAATCTGCGACTTCACACAGTTAGGGCGGCAAGCGGCGCGATTCGTGTCATGAGGCACTAGAGGGGCTGCCTTTGCATCAATTTCGGGCGACTCGCGCTGTTAGCGTGGTGTCCCTATTTTCAGCTTATTCAATGCGCCTTATTCACGCGAATAGCACCATCTTTGGTGCTAATCGTGTGGTTTTGAACCCAAATGCCTCAGCCTCAAATTCTTAACGCTATTAGCATCCATATCCACGCTAATAGCGTGGAACCTTTATATTGGAGGTTTTGGCTCGAACAAGTGGCGCTACCAGCGCCGTTATTCACGCTATTCGCGTGATTTAATGCAGAATTGGAGCTCAGTTTCGAGCATCTAGCACGATTAGCGCGAGATGTCACGCCAATAGCATGATTTAACCGTATCTATGGCTCAGTTAGCGCCATACCCGGCGCGGTTAGCGCCAAGCTCTTTTGACAGCTTTTTGCTTCTTTCTTTTTATTTTATTTTATTATCCTTAATTAAAACATAAATTGACTAAAATTTTAAACACGCATGTTAATTAACCTAAGGCTATCAATATTTGAAAGAATTGGAATGCCTAATTACTAATGCATGAACCTAAAGTGACTACCATTGAATATGCAGAGTAATAAATCTACTGCTATAAAATTTAAAACAGAACTTAAAATACCATGTATGTACATTAGAAGTTTGCTCGTTTAACG
>PYAF01001286.1:0-27370 GCA_007407185.1 Glycine tomentella
GGATTTCCTCTTGCACGCAGGTGGTCTCGACCGATGAGTCAAACTAACATTCCGACCAATTCTGTCAGATTGATACGCATGATATTCGACAGACTACAACTGCATGAGGTTCGATTCTTCCTCCTTCATGTTAAATTTTTGTTTATTTTTCCTACTGGTAAAAACATATGTGACAAAATTCTCTTGTCTTGCAGTTCTTATGGACACCTTATGATACACCTGAAATAAGACCATTAATTAATAACATTGAGGTGTCTATGATAGCTCGTGCAAAAGTCCCTCTTATATGTTTTGCAATTGTGGAATGGCATACAGTAGATAGGGTCATGAGACAATTCGGAATGCGACAATATATTCCAGATGACCCACCAAACCTGGACCAACTCCACGAAATAGATATGAGAGGGAGAACAGATGTTTATTGGCCTCATCAACATCAGTACTGGATAAATAAATGGAATCATTGGAATGCTTATATTGTTCATGGTGAAATGGATAACGGCATCTTGCATGAAAATTCTGAATACATGCAATGGTATATACGTCGAACTAGACGATATATATCTCGTGAGGGGAGAGTATCTTCTGAGATTTAAATTTTAAAACCATGATTTTTGTCAATTATTACTATTATTATTGATAAATATATTTCTAACTTCTAAAATATTAATTTGCAGTACTATCCCACCCATCATCACCATGAATCACATGCTCAACCCAATGTACCTCCAGTGCATGTTTCTGGATATATGCCCCAACATCATGAACCACATGGTTCTTCTTATCAATCAATGGGCTTTTCTGGATACATGCCTCAACAAGGTCAACAATGTTCACAACCATTTGGGTTCGCATCATATACGCCTCAGTACTCATTTCAAGTTCCTTCGACCTTAAATGTTTTTCAAGGATTCTCACAAGGGTTCGGAACCACTTTTAATACTCCTCCATCTGCATATAACCTACCACCTTCGAGCTCTTGCTATCGTCCAACATTACCCACTCAAATGCAAGACATGGGTGACGACGATGAGCAGGAAGATGATAATAACAATTCGAACAATGATGATGATGACGATGGTGGTGAGGCTGGTGATCATGTTGCTCAACTACACCAAACAATTAGACGTGATCGTCCTAGAACAAGAGGAGGAAGAGGTCCTACAACAAGAGGAGGAAGAGGTCAACAACAACCAACAAATCCAGTGCAACAAGATGAGAGGCCTCGACGCAATTCAAGAAGAACTCGTTGTGGGACGTCATCCCACTTTTAAATTTTGTTTTTAAGTATCATGTAATATATTTAAATTTTTGTAATTTTAATATAAGTATTTGTATTTATATGTTGATAATATTGTCATTGGTAACAAAAATTATTATCATATTATTTTCTCAAATACTAAACAACAATTAAAATTAAAAAAACAAAAATAAATAACAAAACAAAATAATATTTTCTTTTAATGTTTATATTGAATACAAAATAAATAAAATTATACAAAATATTAAATCAAATAAATATATTAAAATTAGTGTATTCTTAAATAATAAATAAAATAATTTTATTAAAATTTACTTAACAAAATAAATTAACAAAATTAAACAAAATGTATCCTAAAAAAACCTAAAACAAAAAAAAAAGCAAAAGTCGTATACAATGAAACGACTTTGAAAAAAAAACTAATGGAAGTCGTAAATTATTATACGACTTCCTTAAAAAAATAAAAAATGGAAGTCGTATAATAATTTACGACTTCTTTAAAACAAAAAACAAAAATCGTATTTGTTGACATGATTTTACTTTACGACTTTGAAGTCATAAATTAAAAATAAAATGCATTCAAAAGTCGTAAAAAATTATCCGATTTTGGCTGGGAAAAATAAAAAAATAAAATCGTAAAATTATTTACGACTTCCTATTCAGAAGTCGTAAAAAGTTTTACGACTTACCCATTTTCCGTAAATTATTTAAAAAGTATCCTTAATTCGTAAATTACGAAAAAAAATACCCACTTTACGTAAAAAGGCCATCTAGGGGCTGGGCAAAACAATCTATATCCATAAAATAATCTATATCCAATTCAATCCAATTCATTTTAAATCCACTTAAATAGATTAGTTTTATATCCAAATCCATTTTTTTTCGGATTTTAAATCCAATCCAATTAATTGGATATGAAATGGATATGGATTGGATATTTGTTTTAAATTTATTTTTTTTGCCAACTTTCGTTGAGGCTATTTTTTTGTCGACGTCAACTAATGATGATTTTAAGCCGTCATCGTTGAGCCTATTTTTCGGTTAATGTTGGTGAGGTTTTTGTTAGTCAACATTGATTGAGACTATTTTTTGCCCGACATCAGTCGATGCTATTTTTTTGTTGACATCAGCTAGGTTTTTTTGTCGATATCTGTCGAGATTATTTTTTTTATCGAAATCAAGTAGGTTTTTCGCTCGACGTCGACTATGACTTTTTTTTGTCAACGTCAGACGATACTATTTTTTGGTCGACATCGGTTGAAAAAATCATCGCCAACATCAGTCAAAAAAACCTAGTTGACGTCGACCAAAATATTTCCCCAATTGACAATGATCGAAAAAATCCTAACTGATGTCAACAAAAAATATCCCTAGCTAATGTCAGCCCAGAAAAATAGTCATGGTTAATGTTGACCAACAAATCCTAGTTGTTGCCAACGAAAATATAGTTTCAACCAACATCGGCAAAAAATATAGCCAACGTCGACCAAAAAAAAGGCCTGACGAATGTTGGCAAAAAAATAATGATCGACATCGACAAAAAAAAAACCTTATCAATGTTAGCCACAAAAATCCTAACCAATGTCGGCCAAAATTAGTCACGATTGATGTTGATCGAAAAATCCCTAGTCAATGTCGGCAAAAAATGCACTGATTAAAAATCCTGGCCGACCTTAACCAAAAAGTAACCCTACCTAAGATTGACCAAAAACATCATTGACCAATGTCGATTGAAAATGCACTGACTAATGTCAGCAAAAAAATAGTCTTGGTTGATGTCGGTCTGAAAATGTCTGGACTGATATTTGTCGAAATTGCTTTGATTGAGGTATGCCAAAAATACACTAATCAATATCGATAAAAAAAATAGTCTTAACCAAGGTCAGTTGAAAATAACTCTTAAATGGACAAGTACTAAGTTTTCACTTTTTAGCATTTAATAACTAAAATTTATAAAAAAAAAATCTTATAACATTTAAGTGGATATAAATTGGATATATCCAAATCCATATCTATTTAAATGGATTGGATTTTGAATCTAAATTATTTTTAAAAAAATATAAATATAAATTTAAAATTCAACCCATTTAAATAAATATGAATTGGATATAGATTGGATTCTTAAAAATCCAATCTATGCCCAATCTATGCCCACCCCTAATTGCTATCAACCCCACTTCCTTAAATAATTAAGAAAGTTGAAAATGAAATGCGTTTCGTTTGACTGGTGAGAGAGTGTGTACGTATTGTTATAAAACTCTTTGATATCGGAATTTAACTCTTTAAAAAAATCTGGTTGAGAAGAAGCAATTGACTTTTATTTTATTTTAAAAAAAAATGTTTGATCATTTTTAATAAAATATTTTTTAATTATATTTTTTTCATATACCTTTAACGAAAGTAACCACCTTTTCAGTTTTCTTCAAATGTCTTGAAGAAGTTAATGAACAACAGTATTCATTACAACCAATAATATAAAAAATATATATTTTATGTTTAGTTTAGATAGTTTTTATTTTTTTCTAAAAAAATCAATATAAACCGTCTGTTATTTATTGTTAAAGCTTATAGTTGTGGCATGTTTTTCCGTCTATTTAATCCAGTGGACCAAAGATTTCATGCATTCACACAATCACGCAGTTGTGTAGTAACACCGTTAAAGAAAGATCGTATGGTTGGATTTTCGTATGCATATTTGAAATCTGATTTACGAGAAAAAAAATAATCCGTTGGATCTTCATCGACGATCATGATTAGTTTACTGCGTTAAAGCGTTATATTCTGGTTGCAGAGTATCAGAGTCCTACCACGTCACCATTCACTTTCCTTATTTGATCACAAGGCAAGGGACCCGCCAATAAAAAAGCACCATTCCTTTCCGATTCCTTATCACACCGAGTCAACTCGCCCCCAGTGTTTCCTCCGAACTCAGTTCTGCTTCAGATCCAGGTAATCAGCCACAATTCACCAACAGAAATTCACAATTTTCACAAATTAAACAATTTCAATGCTCAATCACTTCGTGTTAACGATCACTGCTGAATTTGACAACAGTTTCAGTAACGCTCCTGGTCGTCACCACGCACTGCTTGTGCACTGAAAGCAAATTGTTGATATCTCCGTGTTGCAAACGCGCTTTCTGAATGCCGCAATGACTTCTCACAGCGACGCCAATTCCTTGAGGGACTTTTGGATCCCGGGCCACGTTCTCGTGCCGGAGTCCGTGGTTGAAGGAAGCAACATCGATATCGAAGGACCTAAGTGTCCGGTGCTAGTTTTCGTTAACTCAAGGAGTGGTGGCCAGCTAGGAGGAGAACTCTTAAAAACGTACCGTGCGCTTCTTAACGAAAACCAGGTGCTGTTAGAGTGTGATCTTCCTAGAATATTCAAGTTCATGATCTTCTTATGCACGACTGAATATAGCGTTTTATTTTTTTTGGTGTTAAGGTTTTCGACTTGGGGGAACAGGCTCCTGATAAGGTTCTGAGCAGGATCTATGCGAATTTGGAAAACCTCAGGCTTCAAGGTGATCATATTGCTATACAGATTATGGAGAGGTTGAGATTAATTGTGAGTTCAAATTCCTTTTGAGTTTGATCAATTCATGTTTCAATTAGAGCTGCAACAATCAACATCATAGTTTTTTTCTTTTTTCTTTTTCCTGGAAGCAATTTTATATGCAAATGGATTCTTTTGTTTTTTTTTTCTCTCCTGTTTTTAATATGTAGTTTGGCTTTAGGTTGCAGGGGGTGATGGAACAGCAGGCTGGCTACTTGGAGTTGTTTGTGATCTCAAATTATCTCATCCGCCACCCATAGCCACGGTTCCGTTGGGCACAGGGAATAATCTACCATTTGCATTTGGTTGGGTACGAAATTGCTGTTTGATATTGCGTGCTTTTAATGAAACTTTGAAGTACATGTATAATGTTATACTGACTCTGTAGTGATTTGCTAGTTTAGAGTTGCAGTTTCTCCAAAAAAGATTTTAACTGTCTTGATTCCTGCTCTTTGTTGGATTGGGTGGTCTTTAAGATTAAAAATATTATGCTGGTTTATTCCTGAACTTTTTGCATGTCTGCCATGTACTTATTGAAAGTAAAAAAAAAAAAAAAAAAATAGCATGCAGTGTTTATGTTTCCCTGTATATATGAAAATTTGTGGTTCCCACTATGTCCTTCACTTTTGAGTAGTAGTGAAGGGAATTTTCTTCAGTTCAGTAGTTGCTGTGATTGTGATGATAAACATTATCAGAAAGTATTTTTTTTAATAAAAAACTATGGAACTCATTTTTTTCTGCTGCTTTATTGCAGGGGAAGAAGAACCCAGGGACGGATGAACAGGCGGTCAAGTCATTTCTAGATCAAGTAATGAAAGCTAAGGAAATGAAAATAGACAAGTAATGAATTTTGGTTCTATTCTTTCATCTAACCATTAAGTATTAGTCTGTTGTTCTGCTACTTGAATAGTTCAGTTATTAATCTGTAGTTCCATTTCCTTCCTACTATTGAGGATATTTTCAGGCTCGCTTATTATTAAATGTAATACATTTGTATTTATATTGCCTAGTTATGATTGTGATCCTAATTGATTTTGTGTGGGTTAAAGGCATTTTAGTTGGGATCGCTACAATACCAGTAAATGTATAATTAATTGATTATTCGGATATCCAAACTGAAACCTTATGATTTACTAATTTAATTTTCATTTTGCGGATACCAGTTCAATAAGAGATTCCTCTGTCATGTGTTTACTTACCTTGTTAATCTTAAACTGTCAAGCTAGCTGTTATTTAACATTATTATTTCATTCACTCTTTTTTGTTCATTATTTTGTTCTCTTATGTGGCCTAGTAGTGGTTTTTCTAGTTTAGTAGTAGTAGTCCTTTTTTCTTCTTTTGAGATTTAGTTTTGTCCCTTACTGACTCCCATGTCCTTAATGCCCTTTAATTTAAAGTAAATATATGATTACTGTTTAATGGATACTCTTTGTTCAAGATATTTATTAATTTTTGTATTGATATGTTCTACAAATGGTTATTGCTTATACCCTCAGCTGGCACATTCTTATGCGGATGAGGGCTCCAAAACAAGGTCCCTGTGATCCAATTCCTCCTCTTGAGCTACCACATTCTTTGCATGCCTTCCATCGTGTATCTGAGGCAGATGAACTTAATAAGGTAAGATTATACCATTCACTATTTTGCAATCTTATTTGCATCTGGTTCGAATCCGGAAACAGCCTCTTTGCATATGCAAGGGTAAGGCTACGTACAACATCCCTCCCCCTTACCTGCGCATAGCGTGGAGCCTCCGGACATTGGGGTACATAGTTCTTTTTTTTTTTTTTTTTATCTGCATCTGGTTCGTGGTGACTAGAAGATATATTTTGGAACTTAAATTTCATGGAAGATACCTTGAGTTTCATATGCTATATTTTATGATTTGACTGGAATTCAGCATAGCTATGATAAGTGGCAACTTCTTTAAGTATGATAAGTGAGCCACGGTGGTAACAGGCGAGGCAGATTGTTGGGCTGCTCGGAACTGGAGGAAATCATGATACTCAGTGGTGGAAATAGTAACATTGGCAGGTGCGGCGACGTGGGCCAGATTAGCCGTCTTCGACTACTCCCGGACTTTGGTGTGACATTCAGCTTCAACATGGCCATAGTGTTTGCAATAATTACAACGAGGGCGACTTTTGCCGCCACGGCCCCCGCTGCGGCCACTACGATGAGAAGAGTAGGAGACAAGAGCGGAAGCATCCGCAGAAGGAGCAACGGGATGTCCAAAAGCATGCGGGGTGGAGGGACGTAAGAATTGCTCACTAATCATGTCGTATGTAAGAGCAGTAGTATCGGATATTATCTGGTTACGAACGGGATCAAGGTCATGCGGGAGTTCGGCAAGAGCAACAACCATAAAAAACTGGTTACATTGGCGGTAAAAGGTCTCTGCATCGGTAGTGAAAGGCATTAGATTGTTATAATCAGCAATCAAACGATCTAGCTTACCAAGATACGTCTGCATATCCATATTCTCAAGCCGAGTGGAGAGCATAGTGGTCACCACACTATAGAGACGGTGAACATCATTAGAGTAGTCCTGTTTGGCCTTGGTCCAAACCTCGTAACAGGTGGGAAACGCCTGGTATTGAGGCTGAAGGGTGGGAGCTATAGAGAACCTAAGGACGCTGCACAAAGAGGCATCAATTTGTTGCCATCGAGCGCGATCCTTGGCCGGAATCTCCGAGGCGTGGGTAGTCAAGTGGTCTGCACGTCCTTGCCCTTAGAACCAAATGAGGACAGCGGCTGCCCAGGTACTGTCATTGTTGGAACCACTCAACTTCTCCCAAGGAATCAGAGGAACATTAGTAAAAGTGACCATAGAGCTGGTATCGCCAAGGGAACCGGAAGAGGCCATGAGGAAGAGACCCAAACAGGGCTGGACAAGGTTGCTGGAGGGAGAGAGGTAGGGGGGAGTGTCGCTGGAGGATGGGCTCGCCGGAGGGAGGCTCACGCGCTGATTTGGTGCAGGCGCGTGAGTTTCATGTGCCGGAAAGAGGCGGCGCTTGGGGGCGTGTGCGGACGATGGAGGAGGCGCGGCTTGGGGAGCTGGGTCGCCGGAGGAGGGCGATCCTACCCCTAGAGGTCACCGGCGGAAAAGGCAGCTTGGTGGAAGGAAAATTGCTTTCGCAGCTTGCGCGGTACTGTTCATGCGAGAGCCAAGAAACCCTAAATAAATCAAACCTAAACTACTGATACCATGTAGAAATGTTACAGAAATGATAGGTGTTATTCTACACATCAGTTGCTTTATTTATAATCAAAGGAGTAATTACAAAAGAGGTTACAAAGTAATTAAATCTCTAAAATTCAGCTAAACAGATATATACCATATTTCCTAGTTTCCCTATTTACATTAAATCAGATCATATCATTAACAGGGTTTATAAGTTATAACTAAAATTATACCGATTTTGGGATGATTTGTTTTGACCGTTTATAGGCGTGAGCCCTGTTTTCCTCAAGCAAGTACAACATATCTGAATATTTAATATTTTATCCTTGCTTTTAACTATTGGAGTTCACATAATAAAAATTGGGGTGGGGGAGTGCACGTAGTTCTTCAAAACTGTTTTGTTTCCACAAGTTTTGGCTTCTTTCTTACTCACTGTATGGTTGTTTCTTATTGCTCCTCAGGAAGGTTTCCATACTTTTCGTGGGGGATTTTGGAATTACTTCAGCATGGGTAAGAATAGCTTTCATGGTTCTTTTATACATGAACTTTACCTTTGCTGACTTTATAATTCCATGTTCCAATTACCGAATAATTTGTTGATTTAGTTGACTCTTCAATATAATATTTAAGTTTGTCTTTTTCACATCCTTGAATCTTGGTTAAGACATCAAATTTTGACAATATAAAATCCATTTTAAATTAATTTTAGCAAGAAAACTTACATTATGCAAGCTGAAAAGTATGAATTTGTAATGATGGAGACATGGTTTGTATAATGTTATCTAAGTGTGCTGATTAAGTGAAATTCATTGATTACCTTCATCAATGGTGTTGATTATTCTTAGCTTAGAATATTTTTAGATCATGGAAATAGAATATATGCGAGGACTTCCTTTTTCCTCATTCCATCAAAATATCATACTTCAACTCTTGTTATAAAATTTTCATGACTACATATTGTAGGAATGGATGCTCAAGTCTCTTATGCATTTCATTCTGAACGAAAATTGCATCCTGAAAAATTCAAAAATCAGTTGGTCAATCAGGTATGCTTTTGTTTGGTAGTAATCATAGTAAATACGTAAAAGAATTGCATAGACATAGAAGGTTGATAACAATACTATTTTGACTTTCTCACTCTTGAGTGGAAAACCTATATAGTTTTGGTCTTTTAGACCATGGAGATGTAATCCGTCTACTTTTTTGTGACTGATTTTATTCTGATCGTAACATGTCAGAGTACTTATGCTAAGCTTGGATGCACACAAGGATGGTTTTTTGCTCCTCTGTTCCACCCTCCTTCCAGGTCAGTCTGTGTAGATTGATTGGACAAAGAATTCCTTTTATGATTTTTAGGTTGTTTTTGTTGGGTACCGAGCAATCACACAACAATCGAGATAGGAGAAATAGAGAAAGGGGAAAAAGAAAACAACACACAGAGTTTACCCTGGTTCACCCAATGTGGGCTACGTCCAACTATTCACTATATTTTCTCACACTTGTACAATTGCACTTAGATTACAAGGAAATATATAGGCTTAGAAACCCTAAGCATCGTCGCTATTTATGAAAATTAGTTAAATTGACTCCTTGCAACTGGTTCTCTAATTAAATAAAAGAATATATTGAATTTAATTTTTTTTATTTTGGCTTATGAGTCTTCTGAATGCAAAGTTCTCCATCCAACCATGAATTTGTTATCGTTAGTTAATTTGGCACTACTTTGTACAGTGCCACTATCAGGAACCTACAGTTGTTACTTGTTAACGGTAGACAAAATAATAGCAATCCATACATGGACATTATATGTGAGCAATTTTTTTCTCCACCAGTTGAGTTGTTTGGAGTGGCAAACTGGCTGGTTCACCAGTTTTTCAGTTGCGTCAGATGGTTTGGTTTTGCTTTTTAGTCACTCGTTATCTGTAGTTCTTGTCAATTTTTAATGCTGGTTTAGATTGGTCTGTTGTACACACATGTGCCCAAACCACTCACAATGTCAATCCTTCATAGGTCCATCTTAAGCATTGTTTTTAGTATATATGTTACTTAACCAGTTAAGTAAATGTAATTTGATCTTTGAATACAGAAACATAGCACATCTTGCAAAAGTAAAAGTCATGAAAGCGCATGGTCGTTGGGAAGACTTGCACATTCCTTCCAGGTATATCATTTTAAATACTCATGTCCTTTTCTTTTATTATTTTGGAGGTATAAGCAGTTGAGTAGGCGAGAGGAAAAAGAGTGTAGTGGTGGATTAAACCTCTGATGTCAACATCATGCAAGTCTTAAAACCAATGTCCATTGAGCTACAAGCTCATTAGCATATATCTACAAAAATGAATGTCATAAAAAATTCAGGTTAGGAGAAAAACTCCTGGATTTTCAAAGTACCCAAGATCCATAGCCACACTTAACTATGCTTGATAGCTTTCCAATTTTATTGTGATGCAAATCATGTCTATTCATGTTTTCAGAACCTTGTTGCTTTTATTGATATTTCTCTTGTTTATTTGTTGATTACTGTCTCATCACATGAGCAACTTCTCGAGTGTGGATATTTTTGGGTTAAAAGGCCATTTAATCAACTTCCATTTGTCCATCTTCTGTTGTTTCTGCTCCAGTTTACTTCTGGGATAAAGATCTGTTGTTTTTATTAACACTCTTTTCATTTTATAAACAGCATCAGGTCAATTGTATGCCTTAACTTGCCTAGCTTTTCTGGTGGATTGAATCCATGGGGTACACCAAACAGGATGAAGCGGCGTGATGTAAACTTCATAAGCTAATTCTGAAATAATTTATTTTGTAAAATCTGTTTTCCCTATTAGTTTTAAGGTGAAGTACAAGTGGTAGTAATAACAACTAATAGTCTTCGATACTTTTATGCAATTATTTTGTCAACAACCAAAACTCTAAGTATGCTATCTTGATTCAATACATTACAGAGAGATTTGACACCTCCATATGTAGATGATGGCCTTATAGAGGTGGTTGGTTTTAGAGATGCCTGGCATGGGCTTGTTTTGCTTGCCCCAAATGGACATGGAACTCGCCTTGCTCAGGTATGTGGTTACTCATTTGCTTTTGTACTTTTTGATACCCAGGCCACATTCTTCTTTCTAAATCAAACTTTTTGAAATATTTTCTAAAATTCGATTGCACAGTTGTGAGTTTTTGTACCTATTATTAATTATGGCTTTAAATTATGTTGACACTAGGCACACAGAATCCGCTTTGAGTTTCACAAAGGTGCGGCGGAATATACATTCATGAGGATTGATGGGGAACCTTGGAAGCAACCCCTCCCAGTTGACGATGATACTGTTTTGGTGGAAATTTCTCACCATGGCCAGGTTAACATGCTCGCAACTCATGATTCCAAGTCCAAAAGTGTGAATGATCCGTCATCACCGCACCATAATGATGTCGAGGAAGATGATAGTGATGATGAAGAAGCTAAAGCAGATGAATACCGGAAGTTTGGTGCTGCAGATACATTTAAAATCCCAGATGAGGTAGACCTTGCTCATCTTAGTTAGATCTTTCATTGTGAAAGCCATTCTTTAGAATTAAGCAGTAGACAACATTGTCTGCTTAGCTGTTAACAAGATTTTTATAAATATTTTTAGTTGCCTTTATCAATTGTATTACCTATTTGATCTATTCTATCAGCCATATGTCTGTAAACATGTGAATAGTAATTAAGAATTGAGATGCAATTATTCCTTTGATATAAACGTTTGTGCTGTTGAAATACATAAGAATTGAGATGCAACAATTGCTTTGTTATAAAAGTTTGTGCTGCTGAAATACATCCCTATTTGTAACATATACCTATTAGTTAGTGGGGATTATTATGCTGTCATATTGATGCTTTTTTTTTAAAAAAAAATTATTTTTCTCACGTCGATGTTTTCTCTTCAGTTGTTATCCTCACGCTTCAATCAAATAATTTATCTCTTACCATTTACTTTTATTGGGGAAAAATTTTCATCGCCTTTTTATTACTCTTCTCATTTTATTGCCTTTCCTTATTCACAAAACTAAAGCATGACATGACACATCACTTCCAATTTTTTTTTCTAAAAGTAAAACTATAATTTCCTTTTGATGCAAAAAAAGAAAAGAAAAGAAACTCACCGCTTTTCTTATATTTGTTAAAAAAAACTTCCGAAAAACATTACTTCACAAAATTAAGTGGTAAGTTTCTTTATTTTGATTAAATTAATTATTAATTGAATCTTTATACGTTAAATTCATTTCTAGATTAGTTTATATATATTTTTTGTTTTATGCTTATTTATTTTGGTGTTATAGATTAGTTTATATATGAAAAAATTCTAGCTTTTGATCCTTAGACAAAATGAACATTACATTTTTGTCCCCCTTGTTTAAATCTGTTATGAGTTGTGACGATCTTAAACAGATGTTCACACGTGTAATAGAAATCCTACATGACATGAATTGTCAAACAATATTAATTCCTCACTGGTGTCGGTAAGAAAGATACATAAGACCGTGAATTACCGTTATAATAAAAGGAGTATTGTGCACACTATATAAATTAGTGATTGGTTATAGCAAAAGCAAATTTTAACAATGAATAAGTGATATGCAAAAGGTGATACCATAGTTTTAAAAATTGGTTCGGTTATCTAATTATGACATTGGATTATTGAGTTAGTTGTCAAATTGGTGAATCATTAAGTAACTCGCATGACCGATATGTAATAAAAATATATATAATTTTTTATACCTATCTTAAAATCTTTCTTACTATGCATTGAAATTTAAAAATTTTAAAAACACAAATAAAATATAAAGAACACAAGTTTAAAAAATGATTATTATCTCTAACATTTAACATCAATGACAGTATATATCAATATACACACTAAAATGAAACATAACTATATCACATCAATGTAGATTATAAAATATAAAAAAATTAATCCAAAGTTTCAAATCACAATTTAAAAAAATGATTAAGGATCACAATTTCACATGTAACTTAACCACAATTGTGACCACTTCTAAATCAATTTAACTCAACAAAAAAATACAATTGCGACCACAAAAAATATTTAACAATGAATGAAAATATCAATTTAACTCAAAATCACACAAAAAAACTAAAATAAAACAAAAAAAAATAATAAATAAAAAAAGATAAGTGACCCGGTCTAGGTCAACGGGTCATCAGTTTGACCGCAAACCCGGCCGGGTCAATCTGGGTCGCTTCGGGTCAAAAGCGTAGCCGGTCGAACTTTTAACTCGGCTCGATCCAACCACCGGGTTGCGATTTGACCACTCAAATGGATCGGGTCGGTCCGAATTTTAAAACTCTAGGTGATACACATTAAAATGTGGAAATTTTAGTGATAACTAATAGACATGCTATCACTCTTGCGTTTGAGAACCCCAAAATACATTTGTCACAACAAGCCGAGTTGGACGGATAAATTAATTGAGTTTAGGGAAACAAGATTTAGGTGGATCACCATCATGACCAAAGATTACAATTTGCAACAAGTACAAGGATTTGTTTACTCTAAATTGTACACTACATAGAATAAAGTAGAGAATAATAATTGCTGATTAATCAATGATTGAGATAATAATAAATTTTAATTTAGGCTAGTGTTGGCACAATGATAAAATTGTGTCTTGCTGACTTGTTGATCATGGATTTGCATCCGAAAACAATTTCTTTGCATATGCAAGGATAAGATTGCATACAATATTTCTCTCCCATACCTTCACATAACAAGGAACCTCTAGATAATGGGATATGTAATTTTTTTATTTTTTTATTTTACACATATTTTATTAAAATCTCAATCATTGGTAACAATTGTTATTACTAGTTTATTTTATCCTTTGAAATGTACTCTGCACTTTAGCACTTTAGATGATTTAAATCCTGCAAAGTCAAGATGATAGAAGTTCCGACTTGCCTTATCCAACTCAAGGATCAACAAGAAAACATGTAAGGATAAAAAGTCTATCTTGAGTAGGAGATTGTTTCAGAAGACCATAACTACAGACCAGGCAATTGTTGTCCCAAACATGTTGTGATGGCCTCATTAGCCTTTTGTGGTTCAGCCCTTTCATCCCTTTTCTTCTTCTCCCTGAAGCAAAATGTCATTTCAACAAATCAAAACTTTGTTGAGGAAAGCAAGCTAAGTTGTAACTATAAATCTGTCACAACTATTAACACAAGAATTTAGGTTCAGGACTACATAGACTTTGAAATATAATAAAATGCGAGCCTGAGACTATTGATCTCACTTGCTAGTTTGTTACCAAAAAGTTGTGCAATCTCATGTTTTCTAAAAGGGGGCTACATAGAATGTCAATCTGTCTTAAAAATAAAGAATTTAGTCCCTGTTGGATTAATTTAAGCACACATCTCAATCACATTCAATATTTCAAAATCAATTTTATCAAATTCTAAATCAAATGAACACTCAGTAATAGAGCCACAACTGCAAACTCGAATAGGTTAAGTAAAACATCTCAAATTTAAATTATACATTGAAACATAAGTTCATTTTTTTTAGTAGAAACCACAAGTGTCCTCTAAGAGAGTTAATTTTGCTCGAACCGGATATGTTCACTATGCATCACATGTATTTAATATAATTGCAAATTCAAACTTGTGGCAATGTCTAGGACTTTATTATTTTTTTTTTTGAAGTTTTTACATTCACTAATTATATCTCATATGAAAAGCCATGGGAACAGAGAAAAGCAATTGAACGGCATTGAAAGGTTTGATGCATACCTGTCAATATACTCCTTCAGCAGCTCTTTTGCTTGAACCAACTTTGAAAGCAGGGTGCGATACACATCCAAGTCCCGATCAACACTTCTTTTGTTGATGTTCAAAGCCGCACAAAGCTGTTATGTTAACACCAAAGATTAATTTGGATGTATGAAACAGAAATTTTTAAAATCATGATACTGAGAGCAATCCTTGGATGATAACAGATCAGGCCAAGTCTATTAAGCACTTCAAAATATGTTGGACTTTCTTGATTTGTAATTTGCTAAAACTTTTTTTTTTTCTACCAAGTAATTTGCTAAAATTTGTGTAGATGAGAAGTGAGAACTGACTTGGTAGCTTCAACTTCAAATTGCAAAAACAAAATACAGCAATGAAATGAGTATTTGAATAAATCCAAGTCATAAGTCTTAAATGAATTGGTTAACCTTGTCCAAAATTGTTGGTTCCGTGGCATTTGCCAACTCAAGAAGACGAAACAGTCCAACTGCAAAGAAACGACTATAACAGAATTCCCCTTTTCCCCCAGCTCTTTCTGCAATGTCCTTTAAAATTCCCTCAACTTCTCCTTCTTTGGATGAAAACTCAACAATGGAAGTTGGCTTTTGAACTCGAGCCCACTCTTCCAAGTTTCGTGCATCTATTCTGTATAAAACATCATTTAATGTAACATCAAAAAAATTAGAGAAAATAGGCTACGCATCTAATCAGAAATCTCCATTATGGTAAGTTTAGTGAATTTTATTAATACGTTAAATGCCATGCTTACCATAAATTCTAATTTGTTGACAGTGTAAAAACTCTTTAGTCTTTACCGTGCATATAAATTAAACTCAAAAAAATTAACCTCAATTTATTAAAATGACACTGATAATATGATGCTTTCAGTTCTGCAGAAGATTTGGAGCAGGAGTTAAAAGAAAAAAAAAATTACAGAATGTTCTAACCTGTATTGTTCTGGATCTTCCTTCAATGCCTTAATGTAGGCTTGGAAGATGGCATCTCGGTCCTCATCACTAGGATACCCTTCCATAAGTTTATCATATATAGTGACAAAACCAAGAGCAAACACAGGGTCATAGCGGTATGAACTCTTGTATTTCATTAAATGTTGCTGCACTATTAGCTCCTGCAGCACAGTGTTGTAGATACTAGGGATTGGTCGCTTATATGCCTTGAGGAAATTTAACTTTGTCTCAGAAACAGTGGGAGGAACATCTGCACATCATGCAAACCCATAAAATTTTCTATATCTATTCATTCTTCCCTTTTTGGCAGAATATATTAGAAGAATGAAAGAACCTAACGTGACACTGTTCACACCATGCCATACATAAGATAACCAAAACATATTTCCTGAGTTAAATTTGATACACTCTGAGTGTAAAGATTTTTTATGTTCTTCATGATTTCGAGAGAAGATAGTAAAGTGAGAACAAATATCATGCACATCACACATAACGTAACCAAAACACATATATAAGTAGATAGTTAGATGGCAACAGTAAATTATTCTGAGATATGAGAATAATCAATCCGGACAATCAAATTTTATTTTAACGATTACAATACAAATGTGTATGTAGTCAGTAGTGTATAAATTTTCCCATTCTTTTTTCAACTGATAACAGAACAAGATTTTATATTTTTTTTATGCAGTGTCAGTGTAACACTATGGATTTGTTACACTGACACTGACACTGACCATATAACAAGTTTAATTTGTAATGAAATATTTACTCTAATAGAAATAATTTCAAAGACACGAACCTGTGGCAGAAGACATGCATTGAACAAGCATTTTAGACGCGGAATTGGAAGCTCGAACACCAACATAGTGGTACGAGAAATCGAATCGGAACCGAAATATCTCTGAGGAGGAAGCCAGAAAGCGAGTGGAGGAAAGGGTCACTTTTCTTTCTGAGCAATGAGTCACTGCTGAGAAAGAGAGAGAAGTGAGAGCAGCCATGGGTGGAAACTGAATGCTGGTGGCTATGAGAAAGTGTCCTTCGTTGAAGGACAAAATTCATAGGTGACCCTGCATTGCTTTCAAACGTGTTGGAATGAAAACAAGGCACAACCGAAAAGCTTATCCACACTGTGAAGTCTCAAACTGAAACTGAAACCGAAACCTTTTGTCCCCTTTCCCACTAGCCGCTCACATAATGACACGTTGAATTTTGGCGGTCACAATGCTTTTCTAAACCATATTATAACAATGTTACAATTTTCTGCAACAATTGTGTGGAAGTCTCACCAACACCAATATGTGGAAGTCTCACCAACACTAATATCAAAATATATAAAAAAAATTAAAGATAGTCAGTTGCTTGCATAAATTGAAATATGATTGTTTTAATTTAATAAGAAATTTTGAATTTGAGTCTTAGATATATAATTCAATTTTTTTTAATTATATAATTTTGTTACATACTCGTAATGAAAGCTTCCTTTTTTTCATAATATGCTATGGAGGATACATAGTCTCTATGCAGATAAAAATAAAAGTATATTTATCATTAATTTAAATTAAAATATTTTATAAATATAATGCTTCACTTTACACGTTTACTGAAAAATAATTTTAGTTTTCTGAATACCAAGTATATTTGGTTATTGCCAAGTTCAATTTATTTAAAATAAAAATAATAGAAATAACAATCAATTTTCGAAGGCCTTTTTTGTTTCTTTATTAGATTTTTATTTTGAATATAGTTAAGAAATATGTAAATATGATAACATTTGATATTTGCGAAATTTATTCAGTTAATTATGTGCAGAATACATGCTATATCATTATTCAGGATTATAGTCGCTTGTTAATTAGAGGAAGCTATAATTGCTTCTCTTCCACGGTATTTGATATTCCTCGCTCTAGCTCGTGGTTGAGAGGGATCTAAAAGCAGGTTGATTTTGGACCAGTCACATTCACATGTGACATATTTTGTTGTATTATATTAAGTTGAAAAAATGGTAAAGATGTTTGAGAAATGGAAATGGTGTGTTTTGTTAAATTGGAAAATAGGAGAGGTTTAAGAATTCCATCTTTGACTCGGTCCATTCTGTGGTTCAAAACACGAAATTGGATCATCTCATATGCAGTTCCGTTTTTAACTTCATCTCCTACAGGTAAAATTAAAGGACTAAATTTTGATTTAATGGATTTAAGTTTAATATTTTAACATAAACAAAAACAATTTAGGGTAAGAACGCACTAATTTTAGAACTGCAAAGGCTAATTCGTAATCCTTAATGTTTTTCAATCTTATATTGTTTGAATATTTGACCCATATTATTAGTTTCTCCTTGTCCAACAAATTGAAAAGAAAGAAAGAAAAGAAGCATTTATATGCCTAGCAAGTCAAAGCCACCATAAAATTCAAATGAATAGATTAATATTATATATACTTTTGATCTGTAAACTACCAAATGTCTTGTACCATTACGTTATAGTCTCACTTTGAAAGGAAAATACGAAGTTAACTAGTTGAGGGTTGCTGCTTTCCTCTCAAGCAATGAACCTAAACACAAGACATTTAAAACAATATTAGTTGAAATAGAATAAGGATGATTTTTTTTTCAATCATAGAAATCAAATTTAACTATTAAAGAGTTTATAATGACTCATGAACTCAACCAACTAAGTTAGATCTTTTAATAGAATAAGGATTGTATTTGATTGCTATTTTTAAAAATTATATTCAGTTTTAAAACAAAAATAAAGAAAATAAACCATCGTGTTAAGCTTAAGTCTCATAACATGCATCATCATTCAAAATGACCCACATCCTTGAGTTAGAACCACAAAATAGCTTTCAGATTGTAGTCATTTTGTGGGTTTGATCATTTTATTTTTCGATCTCATGCTAGTACCGGTTTCAGTTGTGAATTTATACAGTAAATGATATAATGCACACTGCATTTATTCAGTAAAATAAATTTCATCTATCATTTAGTGTTTGAATAAACAAGCTATATATACACATTGTCATCTAATTATAATAATTGTGTATGATCATAATTGTATATAAGTTTTTGATTGATTGATAAGAAATAAAATAAAATTGTGTATGCTGGACGCGATCTTACTTTTGCATATGCATATGTAAATAAGTTATTTTCGAATTTAAATATATGATTAACAAGTCATCAAGATATAACTTAACCGCTGTGTCAGAATTGATTAACTGATAATAAAAAAAATTACACTGACAATATATAAATTCTTAGTGTTTATTAAAGTTAAACTTTCTTTTATCAGTATCACGATTAGTGCTTTTTATATTTCGCTAGTAGCCTATCACTACTGTTTTTCTGAAAATATATAAATGCAGCAGCTGTACTGTACATAGAGCTTTGTAAATGTCGAGTTAAAACTCAATAAACGAATCTCTATTCTCTACTTTCCTTTTATTATTATGAGAATGTTGGAGTGCTTATGTAACTTTGAATATTTGAGTGTAAAAAATGGTTCAAATATTATACAGAGTGCGTGAAGAACTGGGATTGGAGTGTTATGCTTCACATTTACCAAAAACGTTCGTGGTGTTTTATGATGGTGATTAGTGAGGAATATCTATAGTTGTGGATCCTACAGTAACAGGTGGAAAGAAATGCATTGACTAGTGCTAAATTGTGTTAAGACTGTCCACCCATCTTTATCCAAAACAGTGCATTATAAACAATAAAGTTGATTTATGGCTAAACTTGACGGAGGAAACAAAGATCATCAAGGGTAAAACACTAGCAAAAAAGAAAAAATGTTTACTTATTAAGGAACCAGTCAATGAGGTGAACAAAATTTTGTCCATTTTCTGCCCCCAATCCCCATTCACGTTCTTCATGAGCTCCACTACTCCCTAATCCGAATCTGGTTTGGGCTTTGCTTGAATCGTTAAGCCCATCAGACAGAAAAACCTTCCCATGGACCTTTAACTCATTTAGTTGTGTTGAATGCATGCTTAAATATGTTTTTACTATTTGTAAAATAAGTAAATTTTTGTCTTAGACATTAAAGTATAATTTTTTTTAGCTTTTATCCCTCTAAAATTTAAAATCACTGTTTTTATCACTATGAAATGAGTTTATTTTGATTTTGGGTCGGTAGAATATTTTTCTTTAATTTTTATTCCTTCAAATTTTGAAACTTTTTGTTTTAATATTTATGATTCATTTTTAGATACATAACATATTTTAAGGCTAAAAAATTGTGAGTCATTTGTTAATATGACATTACACACACATTATTGGGTTTCACTTGAAATAGTCACGCAATCTTTTATTAGACTCGTAAGCAAATTAGTCAATGTCATATGATGGTAGAGACAAAAAAAAATTATTGACTTTATTTAGTAGATGGATGAATAAAAAAAGTTTTAAGGAAAATTAAGCAACTATATGTAAAATTAGGTAAAATTTAAGGATCGATTGAAATGAAATGAACATTTAGGATGCTTAATTATAAAATAAATAAAATTTAAGAATCCATTGAGACAAAAATAAAGTGTATTTATTTGTAGGAAGATAAAATTTAATAATCAATTACTATTAAAATTAAAATATAGAATGTGAGTTTAAAAGAAGATAAAGTTTACTCTTTCCTTGTTTTATTATTATGAGTACCTTGTAAATAAATGATAGTAAGTTTCTCGGCTCCATCGAGGATTTAGTATGTATTTGATTAAGCATTTGAACCCACTTTTAATGGAAATATATGTGTTCTAAGGCATTAAAGGTAAAGCAATGTGAGGGTAGTTTTTTTCTTTTCAACACCAATTACCTTAAGTGCAACTGGTTTGCAAAAACACCCTTAATCATGCGTTGATTTATCTTTCAAACAAACAAACATGTCTCCATCGAGCACCTTGATTTCTTGTAAGCTTGATCTACCTCTCCAAAATTTTATTTTTTCTATTATGACTTGATATCAATGTTTTCTTTAATGAATATAGCCTTGTCCATAAAGAGAATTCCACAAGGTATGCATGATGATGAAACAACGTTATTATAAGTAAAGCAGATTAATGATTGGTCAAACAAACTGCACACAGTACTCTCCATGTTATTGGAATTGGTAACTTTGAAAAGGGAAAACAGAGCACACATAGTTGAGCTTTTGCCATTTTTTTAACGTCAATATTAATTATTAATTTATTAATTTTTATTAGTGTGAACAATTTAAACTCACCATCTCTTTTTCTCTCTTTTTCCTTAATCATCAAATTAATCTTATAACCCTTAATCAACTTAGGCTATTGCTCATAACAAAACACACACACCAGCACTCGTCTAGTAATTAGTGATCCTCAAGATGTGATTGTATATAGTCTCTGTATTGTACTGTATATTTCAGATTAAGCTATTAATTCCATGGCACAAACAACATATGAATAGAAAATTGTTTATTTGAGTTCCCAACATATGTTTAGGATGTGATGATAATCTAAGCAAAGATCGCAATCCTTCTACTGTTTATAATAAAAGACAATTTCGTGTGCAAGTGGGCGATGCTAAATAAATACAAAGTACTACACTATTGGACATTGGTGGCTCTCTTGGTATGCCCCCACCTAATCATCATCATTTAATAAACAATGGTATCACTCCCAAAACGACGGGTCCAAATTTTACACATATTATGGGCTCGTGGCAAAACCAGGTGCCAAAGGGCCTTGCAATAATGCAATTGGCACAGCCAGCAATAATTAAAAATGCAAACTCGACTAAAGTCTAAAGAATAAAGACAAAGGAGAGTTATCTATGTGGCAATTAAGATGCGGCTAGTGATAATGAAAACCTCAGGCTATCCACATAGTTCAATCCACCTATAACAAACCAAAATAGCATCCGTTTTTTCCCCCTAAGCCTCAATTCTTAATCTATATAAGCACCAAAGCTCACTCACTTGTAGTCATAGTAGCAACTTCAACTACTGATATCAGTTATCACAAAACAGTGAAGGATTATTAGGGAAGTTGTAGTTTGAAACTGCACCAATTATACATAACATGTGTCGTGGAACTTTTGTGGTTGCAACCACTGTTGGAGTGGTGGAGGCGTTGAAGGATCAAGGGTATTGCAAAATGAACAACACAATGATGAAGTCGGTGGCTCAACATGCCAAGAAGCACATAGGGTCAGTAACTCAGGCCAAGAAGCTGGCTTCTCCTTCTTCTTCAGCAACTTCAAATAACCTGAGAGATGATGAGAAGAGAAGGATTGCAGAGGAGTCTCTCAGAACAGTTATGTATTTGAGCACATGGGGTCCTAATTCTTAGAGTTAGAAAACATTAGATTAATATCATAAATATTTAGCATAATTCAGCAGGGCACAAAAAATATGATGCCAGTGATCAGCTCAGCCATGTAATTCTATAAAACTGGAGAGTGCTCATAACATATATAGCACTGTTGGTGCACTGATTGTGCAAGGTTTTGATCCTCATTAATTGTTGGTGGGTGTGTATTGCGATTTGGATGTGACTGTAAATTGCCATATCAATACAAAGTTACGTGCTTTGGCACGGAAATTATTGTGTGATTTCATTTTTTTTTTAATTTCCTAAAATTTTGGTAGCTATAGAAATACTTCTTACAATTACAAATTTTCATTCTAAGCTTTCTTAAAGTTCATATTATCATAATTCATAGAGTGAGTCTTAAATCAAAATAAGAAGTTAACAGAATCTAATTTATAAATCAGCACTATGCTATGCCTGCCTAAATCACATCAAAACACTAAAAACCGATTAGATTATTTGTATAAAATATATTCCTATAACACATTGAAAATAATAGATATTTTGTTATCATACAACTGTCCTTTATGGCACTTATCATTTGTGATAAGTTTTAAATGTTTTTTATAAATAAAAATAAATTTTTTTTTTTTACACTAGGACCTTGGGATAGATGAGAAAGATACTAAAAAAACCTAAAAAAATGGTAGATGTAATAAATAAGATAATGAAAAAGAAAAGGAACAAAACTATGTAAATAATATAAAAATTGAAAATAAAGAGAACCATATATTGCCTACTCAATATCCTTGTTTTCACAAATCCTCAATAATCAATAAATATTGGGCATGAGAATTAATAGTTAGAATTGGATAAAATATCATATATGCAATTTTAAAAAACAAAAATTTGTGATTAAACCTATTAATAACTTTAATATCGACCCTAAAAAAATCTTTAATGTCTATATTCATGTATAATAGATATTTATATATGCAAGAGCCTTTAACTCGTTGCCCACAATTTATTTTTCATCCATGATTAGAATAAATTTACTTTTAAGTTCATCAATCCATCATAGAACTATCGATTGGTACTCAACTCTAAATCTCAGTGCCCTTGAATTAAACATAAGGAAAATTAAAAGATTAGATAAAAAATAAGGAGCTTCTCTCACTCTTCTTAAAAAAAAAGGTAAGGTAAGAAAAAGCCATGGAATCTATATGTATTTTAGAAAAATGCGTAAAAAATTGTAAATAATAATAATAATAATAATAATAATAATAATAATAATAATTATTATTATTATTATTATTATTATTATTATTATAAATTATTAAATTTCTCTTAACATCAACTCCGATTCAACTATTTATTCGTTCATGAAATATTCAGGATATTATTATAAATTAAGTAGGGATATAATGTAATATAGCCAAGGAAAATAATGAGTGTTGATGGAATATTTATGGTGAAGAGAAATCACCCATCATTCATTTAATAGTTAATAGTTTAAAAAAGTGGAATACAGAAATAAATTTATGTCATATCAATCCTACTTTTGTAGATCTCGTGTTAAAGGAAACAATACCGAGAAGGGGGGGAATTTTTTATAGAACAACTTAGGTTCGATTATATGAAGAATATGTACCACATCCTACATAATTTTAACATGTACTTTTTTTTTTATCACCACACACCACTTAACATCGAGCATGAACTTTCGTCAGAGTACTCTTTAACGCAAGTATCTCTTGCAGTTTTCTTGATTTACTTGCAAAATTAGGAATTCCCGTGAAAAAGGAAATGAATACTTTACTTCAATAACTACTACAATAAATTATTTATACAACCTTTTCCCATCATGTATAAGTATTGTATAATATTCATTTACGATACTAGTATATTTTTTATAATAATATTGAAGCAGAATATTCACCAGTTTTAATGATAATTAATTTTCATTAAAAAATTTGACTGATCATTTATATTAAAAATTCTCTCTTTTAATCATTTTCATTTATAAGACTCGAAATTAAGATCTATTTAAAAGACCGAATTCAGAATCACTTGTACAACTATTTGTTAATTTACGAGTCTATTATAAGTTAATACGTCGCCACCAATTTTTTTAATTTCTTAAGAAATGATTTATCTTCTTCCTAGAGAATTCTCATTTATCTCTTATCCACTTATCCACACATACATTGATAACGTTCAGCATCAACATCAACATCAACAACACCTTTAATCCAAATTAATTGGGGTCGATGGTAAATGAAAGCAAGGATAGATATGAGAAGGTTAAAAAAAGAAGAAAAATATAAAAGAAAAGAAAGGGGGAAAAAGGAGGAAAAAATGAAGAGGAAAATGACTAAAAAGGGATTATCTGAAACAGAGATAACAACGGGTCTAACCCTCCATCATTTTTATAATTTTTCTCCATTTCGTCTTAAGACACATCGTTCGTCAATTTATATTTCACTCCATTAAGTCTTGTGTAACTACCTTTCCTCAGGAAAGTTTCATTCTACATCTATATCTCTTTGTGTCAAGGTCTTAGTAACAAACTTTTGTTCTTATAGGAGTATCTAGGGACTGTCTCATTACGTACTCAAACCACTTCAATCTATATTCCATCATCTTTTCACTCACCGGTATTACTGCTATCTTTTGTCGAATATTTTCATTTCTTATTTTATCCATCACCGTATAGTCATACATCCACATTAATATTCTCATTTTTGTTACCCCTATTTTATGTTCATGTTTCCTATGTGTTGGCCTACACTCAGCTCCATATAACATTGCAAGTCTTACAGTTGTTCTATAGAATTTTCCTTTTAGCTTAATGGGAATTTTGCGGTCACACAACAACCCAGATGCACTTTGTCATTTTATCCACCTCGCTCTGATTTTATGATTTACATCATCATCAATCCCTCCATCTTTTTGAAAAATATATTGATCTCAGGTATCTAAAAGCATCTTTCTTGGGTACCTCTTGACCAAATAAATGCATGAGGTCTTGATCACCATCTTTTACTAGTGAAAATTCATGTTTCATATATTCATTCTTGTTTCGGCTTAACGTGAACCCTTTATACTACAAAGTACTTCTTCATAATTCAAGTTTTCTGTTAACACCATCTTTGGTCTCATCAGTGGGCATAATATCATTTGCAGAATACATATATTATGACACTTCCTCATAAATATTTTTTATTAGTTCATTCATTACTAAGACAAAGAGATAGGGACTAAGCTGAATCTTGGTATACACCTATTGTGATAGGAAAATAATTTGATGTTTAATTACAAACTTTTATACATATAATAATCCAATTATACATATTCTTGATTACATTTACATATATCGACGTAACGTTAATCTAAAAAAATATGATAACGTTAATCCAAAAAAAATATGATAAGGTCCAGGTACTGAAGTTCGGCCTCACCTATATATATATATATATATATATATATATATATATATATATATATACACCAGTTACTTTCAACTTTCAATCTCTCAAATGGTTTTGGCTCCACGTACCAAACCTAAGTTCCGTACTCTACGATTCTCCTTATAAACAATGTGCCCACCTAGCTGATAAAGCACTCAAAAACGTGTAAGCATTCAACAACAAAAGAAAAAAAGAATCATCTTTTGTCGCTTCCAATGAGCTATAATCCAGCAGTTTCAAGCGCAAGTTGAAGTTGTGTGGTCCTACAACTACTAGTGCAGTGAAGACGTGAAGTCCTTGACACAAATTAACTGTTGAGAGATTCTTAATTGGATATATATATGTATACCCATTTTAGATCCTTACCTAACAAACAAAATTTAACACACGCATCACACCTCACAAACCAAAACCATGTGTGTGCCTTTTCCACTGCCTCTGGTTTTGCACACAAACTAATTAAACTAGTGTCTGTGTTTAATTTCCATTATTGTCTCAATCTCACACTATATATTATCAACAAACTGCACCCCATATTCATTCAATCTTCAACTCATCAATTTATATTCTCCATACACATCAAACTAGACACTGCCTTGTTCTTAATTTCCACACAAACACAACAAAAACTATTAGCATCATCTACTTTCTAGCTTATTGTTCAAGAGTTGTGATCAAGAATGAGTTCAACAAGCCGTGCTTGGACTTGGACCGTGGCGGCAAGTGTTGGAGTGGTGGAGGCCTTGAAGGACCAAGGTATATGCAGGTGGAACAGTGTGATGAGATCAGCACAACAACATGCTAAACATAATATGAGGTCTTTGTCTCAGACCAAGAAGCTTTCTTCTCAATCATCTGCTATGGCTTCAGCCAAATTGAAAGATGAGAAAGCTAAGAAGTCAGAGGAGTCCTTGAGAACCGTTATGTACTTGAGTTGCTGGGGTCCCAACTAAATACAGATGCATGGATTTTATGCAATTCTGGATTATTTTTTTCTTGGAATATGAATTGCAGGAAGATGAGAAATGGAAGACTCAGAAGATGCACCAATCAGAGAAGAGTCTCAACTCTTAACTAACACCATGTTACTTGCATGCTATGCTTGAACACCTGTTGATCAAATCGATCGAATTAGAAGCTGAACTAAGAATATGTATAGTCTGAAGCATGTCTTCTGCTACCTGGGAGATGGAAGAGTGCGCCTATGCCAATTCATGACAATCGCCTTTATTTGATCGATAATCATCTTTGAAATGATGAAATTTGAGACAGAAATTGCTATATATGTATAGGATTTTTTACATGATGACCGGGGGTTGTGTTATGCTGAATAATTATAAAGTGGAATTTATTAGCCAACAAATATTAAGAAATGAATTTTTTCTCTGTGAAATTTTCCCGTGTTATTTTTTTGTGGGATCCCCACCTAGCTTGTTATGAAAAAGCTCCAAGGAAGCTAATTAAAGGGGTTTATAACGCAGTTCAGTAAATATAAAACTTTAATCCAATAGCATTTCCCTATTTTTCCTGGTTTCAAGGAATGATTGATTAAAGTGGGAGAGTTTTACAAACAAGAGTCTTTCCTAACGAGTCCTAATATGATATTGGTTAATAAATTAAAAAAAATATTTATTACCTAAATTATAGGAGAGCGTCTTTCATATAATTTCTTTCATATTAAATTGACATTTGTTATGATTGTACTTTGATTCAAAGAATCTCCGCTGTATAACTGTATATGAGATTTTCATCTCATTAGATTCCTCTCTTGTGTGTATAAAAATACATAGAATAAAAAAAATTGTAATATTTTTGTTATCAAATGAACAGGGTGGGCTAGTTTTTTTCTAAAAAAAAAAAAAAAAAAAAACT
>PYAF01001286.1:32284-46387 GCA_007407185.1 Glycine tomentella
CATTAGTACATATTTAATGCAAGGTCAAGTTGAATATTATAAAATTTTATTTCCAAAACTTTTTCATACTAATATTTTTTTTTAAGAATAAAAAGCCTTAAGGCTTACTACTTGGGTTAGTAATAGCATCTTTAATGTGAATGCTTAATTGAGTTGTTTAAAATTTAGTAAAATGTTTAACAATTTTTTTTATTGGAGTTGATGACTTTGATAGTGCAAACTTAAATAAATTACTTATATAAATAATAATTACTTAATTGACTATTATCAAAATAATGTAATTTTTTCAATCCAAAATTTAATGTTATACAAGTTAAATACTTAATTTAATTATTTAACATTAAAATAATTTTTTATGTAAAACTCTTAAATTTATATAATATTATAAAACTCACAAATATAAAATAATCAACTTATTTAAACAATAATGAATTGTAAAATGCTCTAATGGAATTCAAACCTACATTAATGTAAAATACAGATAGATTCCTTATCATGTATTTGGCTAAGTTTGGATTATCCAATTCAATTAATGCCTTGAAAGGAGTAACATTCATTCTATGACCAGAAGCCGGGGTCTATCTAGCATTGATTGGTTTTATAAAAGATATAAAGCATCTTTTACTCAAGCAAGAATCTCCACGTGTAAGCTAATCTTTGCTCTGCAATGCAACGGGTGGCACCGTGGCACATAAATAACAGACATGTGGCCTGCAATGTAACAGTGAAACAGGATTCTGAGCAATTAAAAAGCATTTCATTTTCCCCAAAAAATGGCGTTTGTTTTATGTCACCGACTTTTGCATCCCTATATATGAGTGCCCTTTGTTTCCATTTCTTCAATCAAAAACTACAAACTACAAATTACAAATCTGCTAGTATTTCCTTCTAAAACATACTGAGCTACACTAGTATCAACTTGAGGTTGTGAAGAATATTAAGAGTGTATCACTTCACTTTTACTACATTATTAATTATATACTTGCTAGAGATCGATCGATGATGAGTTCAAGTAGGAGAGCATGGACTGTGGCGGTTAGTGTTGGAGTTGTGGAGAGCTTGAAGGACCAGGGCCTCTGCAGATGGAACTCAACTTTCAAGTCAGCTCAACAAAGTGTGAAAAGCCATACTAGATCTTTGTTACAGCCAAAGAAGTTCTCTTCTGCTATGCTTTCTAGCACACTACTGCATGGAGAGAAGCCCAAGCAGTCAGAAGCATCCTTGAGGACCCTCATGTACTTAAGTTGCTGGGTTCCCAACTGAAGGAGAAGGCAATGGATAAATTAATTAGTCCTGTTCTTTTTCTTCTTTTTTTTAACGAAATTTAATGAAATTTAATTTTGTACACATTCAGAATTAAACACATATTTTTTCATTAAAAAATATGGTAACCTTTTGAATCCAGAGTCTAGACCCTTGTGTCTAGAGAATGAGATTTCTCTTGCCATGTTTGGCTTTATGTTCATTCATGTATAATTGTATATTAATAATTAATGTTATTACTATATTTGTTCATTGTTACAGATTGATGTAATCATGATGAATATTAATTCACAGCCAGTTCAAGTTTTCAACTATATTGGAAGTTTCGTTAACACTGTTAACGTTACTCGTTTATATCTTCCTTTTTCACAATGTCCCAGTTGCCAGTATCCCTTCTAATAAAATATCCACCCATTCTGCACCTATATATGAGCCTACAATTTTTTTTTAAGGAAAAATATGATTTTAGATTCCCTCAACACCAGCAGAGGTCACTCTTATATTTTTTTAATATAATTTTTTTTATACAATTTCGTATTTTTATTTATTTTCTTGGATATCTTCGAAATAATTTGTTGATGTACTTTCTATAAAATTTGGTTTCAGTTTCTATACATTTAAATCAATTATTTTTTTAATAAAAAAGTGTAAATTTATCCTCTCTCTTAATAAAAATCATTGATAGATGTTTTTAAAATTTAAAAGTCTGAAATTTGAAAATACATAGACTAAAATCAAATTTTACTTGCAGGGATCAAAAATATTTTTTTCTTTTTATTAATTGAGCGATGATATATATAACATGTTCTTTCTAAGATAGCTAAGAACAACTTGATAATATTTTAGTTATTTTTCACAATTTTGAATATTTTTATCTTTTTCTTAATTGAGCGATGATATATGTAACATGTTCTTTCTCAAGGTAGCTAAGAACAACTCGATAAGATTTTGTTTATTTTTCAGAATTTTGAATAAATCAGGATCTGTTTTCTCTAAGGATTGAAGGGTTAAGAAAAAATATATAACACGATAATCAGTGAAGTGCATGAATTATATAATTATATAACACTACGTATAATATTATTTTTGTTATTTTTATCACATTTTATTTAATTTTTTATCTCTTTATAGACAAAATATTATGCTAATAGAACCAATCAATTAATTAATTATATACAACAATATAAAATTTCTCAGATGGACAATATGATTCTTCGAAAATCAATGGTGCCTTGATTTGTAAGAAGATTGCCAAAGTTTTGTACAAAGTGTCATTTTTTTTATTTTGAATAATATAAAGAGTCGTTGTTATTTACAGAATTATACTGAAAGTAGTAATTTTATAGTAAGAAAGTTAAATAGTACAATAAATCGATTTATCTTTTCAGGTTTTACCCTACGGTTGCCGTCTATCCACATATTATAGATTCTATTTGTTGAAGATGTTGAGTTATTAGATTTTTTTTGTGTGTTATATACTTTGAATTTATTTTGTTATTAGATAACTTTTATATGAGTGTATTAAATAAAAATGAATTTAAATTACTCAATAAAACAGATAAGAAGTTACCCAATAGTGTGACATAAATAAATAAATTCAAAAACGTTATATAGACTCATTTATACGTAAATAAATAAAAATGTTATATTAGATGCGAAACGAGTGAGAGTTATCTTGATTTGCCAAGCAGGCAGCATAGTACGTACCATAGGGACACGACAAATTATATTTTACATATTTTAAACTTTAAGTGAGTGCAACACTTGTGTGACATAGACACGTGGTCCTAAAACAACAGATACATTGAACTTAATTCCAAATCTTAACACAACAAAACCATGGTCTCACCAAAACTTTATGCCAATGGTTTTTCCAAATATTTGGCCATTTCCTTAGTTTAGTAATAATCCTGACATCACATGTCAAGTGCTTCCTTTCTATATAATAACACCTTCATTTCAATTGCTCTCTCAAACTCAATCTAAAAATCTTGCTAGAGACTTCTTCCATTCATCACCACTAAGCCACACCACACAACAATTAGCAAGTATCAATTGGGTTATTTTTGGTCATCTAAAAAGCAAATTAAGCAAGACTTTCTTTGAAGAAGAATTGTACAAAGATGAGTTCAGCAAGCAGAACTTGGGCTGTGGCAGCAAGTGTTGGAGTTGTGGAGGCCTTGAAGGACCAGGGCCTGTGTAGGTGGAACAATGCTTTAAGATCAGCACAACATCAAGTGAAAAACCATGTGAGATCCTTGTCTCAGGCAAAGAAGGTTTCTTCTTCCTCATCTTCTGCTGTGGTTTCTAGTAGATTAAAGGAAGAGGGTGCAAAGCAGTCAGAGGAATCATTGAGGACAGTGATGTACTTAAGTTGTTGGGGTCCCAACTAGAGTCATAAGGCAATTACTAAATGTTTGATAGAACATTTGCCCCTAGGGAAAATGGGGACAGATTTGTGAACCAGTAATGGGGCTTGTTAGCATTCAAAATTATTGCTACTATTTGCGGCAAATATTGATGTAAATTTTGATAAATGAAATATAGAAGTTTTAAGCAATTCCAAATTTTTTGTGTTAATACTTCTTTTTTTGAACATTCTTCACTCCCATATATGTCAAATGCTGCATTTCAGGGGGTGAAGCATCATTTTTGAACTTTTAGCTAAAAAGAAGGATATACAAAAATTGAGAGGAAGTACGAATGTACTGTTTTTGAAATTTTGATAAAAACATGTTAATTCTTTTAATTTTCAATATATATATATATATATATATATGTGTATAATGTAAACTTTTATGACTGGATTAGATTTAATGACTTAAAATTAATTTTATTAGAATGGATTTCATTCAACTTCAAAAAAAAAAAAACGGAGTGATAAAGATCAATATAAACTTTTTATTACAATAGAAAAAAAAGGGTTTGAATTCAAGATCAATATAATCACGGTTGATAAAGTAGGACTAGATGCATATTTGGAAACCCGTTGGCCATAGAAAAAGCCCAAAATTACGTTAATTTTATGTAACAAATTTCTCATATTATAACTACTCACTTCGTAACCACACACACAAAAAAAAAAAAAAAAAAAACTACTCACTTCGTAATAAACATATTGTATGTTTGGACATCAAATCAATTTTACTTTACAAAATTACAGTGATATTATGAAAAAAATAGAAATAATAATTTGTTGTTTTTAAATTATCATGGAAAATTAATTAAGTTTTTCTTACCATAAAATCATTTCAAGTACAATAACAACATATCTAGAATGAAAGACCAAATACGCTCCATAAAATCTGTGTGGCAAACTGGTATCAAGGTCTTCACACTCAAAAAAAAAAAAAAAAACGGTAAAAAGGTTGAATTTAAATGGTAAATTATGGACTTTCAACCGAGGTGCTTCAAATTTGGTAAGTTGCAGAGCAAGGTTTCCAGCAATTGAATTCGATATTCTATACATTATCGTACACTCAAAATGAAAAACCCTTGCTAGTTTGAATAAAAAGATTTCACAACTAATCTTGATTATAAGCCCCATAAATATTAAATATATTTGTCCATTGAAATTTTTATACACATTTCCTATATAAGCACATATTTGAGGGGCATCTCTCATATATGTTAATCTCTCTCTACTCTTTTCCTGTTAGGCTTGAATTTACTCAAGCATCAAAATTCAATTCATTTCTCGATTTTCTTTATTATTATTATTATTTGAACTGACTGACTTAAGTACCAAAATACTCGTGAGATCTTCCCAATTAATATGGTTAAGTGACAAGTCTCGGAAGGTTTGTAAGAACAAAAGTTAATGTAGAAAACCATCAATTTGAAAATCAAACACTTTGATTCTTGAAACTAATTTTTACCATCAACATTTTTTAAAAATATTGTCCACTTTTTAAATTCAAGAATAAAATAAGTTTATTTTTTTTATCAACAAATATTTGTTGTTATAATGTTATTTTTTATTAGTAGAAACAATTGAACCCACTATCTTTTTTCATTTTCTTCCTCTTAATCATCCAATCCACCTTATGTCTTCCAAAATAGTTATAATTAAACTTTTTATTCAAGTATATCAAAAGCAACTTGAAGGAGAAAAGAAAAAAAATATTAAAAACATCTATGTGAGAGAATGAAAATATTTCTAAATTATATATTTCAATTTGATATTAAATATTTTCGACAAAATATATATCCTTCATTCATTTGTCCTCGGTTGAGGACGTAAAAATTAACAGTCATTTGATTATTGTGTACACAAATGGCTTTCTAGATTTGGAAGAGAAAAGTAGCTTTTGGGCAAAGTGTGTTCGATTATTTCCGAGCAATTTGCTGATTGAAAGGAATTACCAATTCATGATGATATATTTATATTATATATTATACATTTATATGTCTAGAACAAAAGGGATAATATAAAGATATATACCCTTACGCAAGAGGGCCACAAACGAGGATTAGTGGATTTTCCCGTGGTGTATTCTTAACAAAAACACTTACTAGTAATGCTCTACAACCATATTATATCATGGCTAATAATAATATTGGATAGACGAAGCTAGAAGCAGCTTTTCTCTGTTCTTTTCAAGCACAAGGATGATAAAAATAAAAGGAGAGAAGAAAGAGACATGTCAATTTGGTAATAGCATACATCCATGATCCATGGCTAGATTTATTTCGTCCCTTTTTGTGGTTAGACATGAAGCCAGTTTTGATTGTGGATGCTGATTTTATTTTTGTTCTTATCTGAATTGCATTTTGCTTGAAAAGGCAGAAATCACTGCTCATCCTATACCTTCTCTGTTGTTACTGTTAACCTCTAGTAATGGATGGTATTATCAAATAAATTGTGGGGGAAAAGAAACACAAATTAAATGGCCCATGATACATATATCATTCAGCAGGCATTTATACGAACATATATCATTTCGTATTAAAATTTCACGAGATAAAGTTATTTATAGATTTTATTATTTCTCCCTCAACAAATATTAAAAAAACACTCTTATAAAATTAATAAAAGAGAAGTAAATGAAAAACTTACACACGACCTATCATTTATTAAATGAGATGTTCATTGCATGTCAATTTGAGTAACCCCAATTCTGAAATATCGTGAGCAACTAAAATTAAGAAACCGTTAGAAAGTAAAGATTCCGATTTTAATACATGACTACTTAAATATCCCAAGCAGTGCATGCTTGTGTTGCCTTGCTTTGCCTCCAACTTACTTTTGCAAAAATTAAGGGTTACTTTAGTGGTTATCAAATTAGTTTGGAGGATAAGAGAATGTGTATAAAATATAATTTAGTGAGAGATTTTTCATTCGAATAATGTGAAAAATTATCTTTGTAGAGAAGTAAATTAGTAGAAGTCCCCACAAAACTACTTTCAAGGAAAAGAACGCATAGATATACATAAAAAAAAAACTTTAGCAAAAGATCCCTTTTATTATAATAGTTGAAGATTATGTTTAACATGCCATTTTAATTAGTTTTTATTTTTTTATTAGTTGAAAAAATTCTTTAACCAAATAAATTAGCTTAATAAATTTTATGTACAAGCTAATTTTTTTAACTTTCAAATAAGTTAACCTTTCAATTATTTTTGTCAAACATAATTGAAAGTGTAATAGCTTAACAGGAATATAAGCATAGCTAAAATCATATTATTTATTGACAGTATAATTATTTTTTATCTTGGTGTATCAAAAATTAAACAACAGTCATTTTTTTTATATCAGTCATTTTGTATGTATCTTAATTACAAATACACTTATTCAGTGCATGTTTAGATTTTAGTAGATAAACATTAAAATTTATTATAATGGATTGGAATTCCAAAAATACTTTCTAAAAAGTTAATCTAGGTCTTTGTTGGATTCGCTTAACTGCTTAAGGTGAACATGCAAAGAGATGAAAGTAGATTGTCCATGTTGTACAGTTCGATTGATTCAAAGGTGAAAGTCTTAAAAATTAGATGAGACCCACTGAATACACTTTCACCTAAAAATGAGGTGAAAGAAACAATAAATGTATAAAGTTTTGTGTGTTCCTGCCTGTATACTTGTGAACCATTATTTTTCTTATTTTCTAATAGTTTGTGCCTTTTTCCCGCAAGTTCTCTTCACAAGCATATAAACACATAATAGATTATGCATAAAGATATAATCGATCATATGTCTTCTATTTATTTTTATTTTTTTATAAAAAGTTACTTGACATACAATCGAATTTTGGACATTATCGATTATATGCCTTTTAATATAAAAAAAGTTTTCATAGAAAAAAAATGACAATTAGATAAATATTTAATTTTTGTTTTTTCTCTTATTTACTTAATCATTCTAATTCAAGTATTTTATTTTTATTTCATCTAAATCAAATAACTTTAAACACGTCTGCGAAGTTAAATGTAAGTTTGCCAACGAATTAAGATCTTTATTTTTTGTGTTTATTTTGCGTAAGACTGTTGAATTTGTCTCTACATTTGTGTGGCGACAATTTGGACAAAGAATCCAACATCAACTTTATTTTTTACTTTCATATTTTTTTTCATTTCAATCGACCCCACCGATCGAACACAGTGTAAAAGTAGACTTATTCAGAAATTACCACTGGATACGGAAAAGGTGGGAAATGTTGAAAAGAAGTAGCAAATGATTGCAGAGACGGTAGAATCCTACCAACTGTAATGCCCGGGAATCCATAACCAAAACATCCGGACCTCAAACACACAAATCAAATACACAATATTCGCACCATTGAGTCCGAACCCAATTGTGCATTCCATCACAGTAAAATTGACACCTCCATCCCCTCTCTCTCTGCTACCAAATTGTCTCACTCATAAAGGTACTAACCAGTACGCAGTAACTACCACCGTTTTCGACAAAACTAGAAAAAAATAAAGTTGTAAATCAACACACAACATAACAGAAACAAAGCCAAAGGTCACATTCAATTCAACAACCTCGGCCTTTTCTCGGACTTACTACGTTCTAGTGCTTTTTACCAACAGACACAACACAACCCACATAGTATTTTTGCTACAACTACCAAATCTACCTTCAGGCCCTTCACTTATTAACTAGAAAGCTTGAAACTTTGCAAGCCATTCTGAGACCCAGTTGCCGGAACTGGCGGTTCCTGGTGGGGATGGAGGTGGAGACTGAAAAATCAGGGTCTGATGGGAAGGGTTGGAGTTTTTGTAGAATGCCATTTTGGCAAACAACTCATACTCCTTCTTCTTCTTCATCTTCCATGTCTTACATGCACAATGTTCATCAGCAAAATCAGAATAATGCTCAATCTGTTGATAGATCCAGTCATCATTCTTCAACCACAGTTTCATCTGTGGCCAAGTCTCTGCTCCCTACAAAGAGGAGGCTCCGTCTTGATCCTTCCAACAAACTCTACTTTCCATGTATGTGTCTCTTGAAACTTTTTTGGTCATGGAATCTTTTTTGGAGACTCTTCTCATGAGTAATGTTATGCTCGCTTACAATTTTTTTAATTGTATTTTATAGAACAATATTAAATGAAAAAGTAAATACAGATAATGTTAACATAAAAAAATTATTCAATACATACTATATATAGCAAGCAGGAGGATTGGTAGGAAGATATTATAAGGAGATTTAGAATTACTCGTTTTTGGTTTGGATTTCTTGTGAAATTCATGTTTTGTTTTAATTGTTTGGTTTTTATTATTTTTATTCTCTAGAAGAGCCTTGTGAATGGGTTGTTCTATTCATAGTTATCATGGCTAACGTTCAGATTTGTGCATTCTGTTTTTTTTTTTTTTTTTTTCCTTGCTTTAGTGTTATACTATTTTTAAGGTAAGCTTTCTTATGATGGGTGGAAGTGGAATCAAGAATATGATTTGTTTGCAATGGATGTTAGGTTTGTCCTTGCCTGATATAATGTGACTTGACTTTGTTTTGATTTTGAAGATGAACCTGGTAAGCAAGTTAGGAGTGCAATCGCAATTAAAAACACTTGCAAGTCTCATGTAGCTTTCAAGGTGTGGTTTATGCTTCCAATTCTTTATTTTTCTTTGTCATTACTTTATTGTATTCAGAAATGATGTGTGACACAACATTATCATCATGTTACTCCATACGGTGAATTGGCGACTAATTTTGTCATTCATTGTATTCAACAAACATAATAGGAAATTAGAAATATTATGTGAGCAATGTTTCTTAGAGTCTATACTGCCTCAACAGCTGGGACAAAACTGGAGAAGAAGCTTTGCTTTTGAACATTGAGAAAGTTTTCATCGTGGGAGTTTGCCATTAAACAGTTTCAAAATTTTGCGAAAATTTTTCTAAATTACTATAGTAAGTTAGTAACTATAGGATAGGAGATGTAACAGTTGATCATGACCTTCTTCATATTAGGTTTCATGGCATATATCTATAGGATGATATGAACACTTATATTCTTGTACATTGCCTAGTTATATAGTAATGCCTTTTTTTTTTTGTTTTTTGTTTCCAATTTTTATCCACTATTTAGGTTACGACTAATGTTAATGTTCTCTTTTGTCTTAGTTTCAAACAACTGCACCCAAGAGTTGTTATATGTGCCCTCCAGGGGGTATTCTTGCCCCTGGTGAAAGTATTATTGCCACTGGTAATTTTTGCTTCTTAACTTGTGTTAAGAAACATAGTCAAATGCTTAGAATTTGGTGAATCCTCTTACAACTCTTACATATTTGGCAGTGTTCAAGTTTGTGGATCCACCGGAGAACAATGAGAAACCAATTGATCAAAAAAGCAAGGTTAAGTTTAAAATTATGAGCTTAAAAGTGCAAGGTGAAATGGACTATGTACCGGAACTGGTAAAGTATTCTTGCTCCTTTCCATGATATTTGGCATCAACATCATTTTAATTTTTATTTATATCTTTGCTTGTTTATGTAAGATGAATTTAAAACTTTCTTTCTGTCCTTGAGCTAATTAAAGTTTTATGTCCTAAAATCCGTCTTTTCTTTTTTTGTGTGGAAAAACAGAAAAAGTTAGTTTAACCCAAGATTTTTTTCAAGAAAATTGAATCAGCAAGAAAATAATATTCCATGTGACTACTGTTGAATTTCTTAAAATATTTTTTGCTTATAAATACTTCAAAGAGATTCCATTTTGTACAAATGGGAATTTGGCATGTGTGTTAGTTATTGGAAGTAGAAGGAGGCTCTAGAACCTTTATGTATTTCCATGACCTGATTTTACTTTCTTTCTGGAGACTTGAGTCAGTGCAGCTTATTTATTTGTTGTCTTCACATCTATATTAGATACTTTTCTGAAGCTGCTGTGACTGGTATTCTGACTTGTGTCACACTTGAATTTATTCATGAACATTTCCTGATTCTGTTCACACAATTATTGTCATAACTGAATTTTATATGAACTGTCTTCTCCACTGTATTCTACTCTTAATGCATTTCATTTAAGGTTTATGCTTACGGTATTAAAAATTAAATATCTTGTCAAACACTTTTTTATTGCTGGCATTACAACTTCTGACTAAATTCACTACACAACCTAATTTCATTGCAATTGTCAAATTAAAGATAAATAACAATGAAGAATACGTTTAAAAAGCCTTAAGCATTGCTAGTATTAGGTTTGACCTTATTCACAAAATCATTTTTCATAATTCATCTTTTGCAGGCGTGTCTTGCAATTAATAGATTTAGTCCTACAATTACAAATAAGCCAAGTCTATGTGTTTCAAATAAATAGGACAAAGTGCTTTGGTTTCTTGAATAAATAGATCATGCATTCAATGCTGGAAGCAAATGGGAATCTAAAATGTAAATGTCACATGATTCTTCCTACAGTTTGATGAGCAAAGAGATCAAGTGGCAATAGAGCAAATTCTGCGGGTTATGTTTCTGGACCCTGAAAGGCCTAGTCCTGTAAGACTCTATAGCTCAAACTTGTCATATAACCTCTACCATTTTATGTGGCATTGTAATTGAAAGCTGTTGTTTCTTAAAGGTCCTGGATAAGCTTAAACGAATGTTGGCCGAGGCTGACGCTGCACTTGAAGCACGAAAGAAACCGCCAGAGGAGAAAGGTCCCCGTGTTGCTGGGGAGGGCCTTGTTATAGATGAATGGGTTAGACACTTTTTTCAGCACATTTTTTTGTTTTGTTTGAATACATAGTATATGAACTGACAAAGTAAAGACATTTCTCATACTGTCATCCAATCACAAGTTATCATATATGGTAACTTTGTTGACTTTCATAATAACTCTCTCAAAAGTTATACTAACCATGATTTTTTATTAGTTGACCATGTAAATTTTTTATACTAACATAGCTTAGATGGTAAACTCTTTATTTATGTATTGGATGCTCTCTTTCCATTTTTCTGATATTCTGCTCGCTTGCTCCTTATGTAGAAAGAAAGAAGAGAAAGATACTTGGCTCAACAGCAGGTCCAAGGTGTTGATCCAGCGTAAAGCATTTCTTTCTTCCTTTTTGTTGTGTAAGCCCTTAATTTTCTTCAATTTATGTTCTGAAATTGAATTCATAACTCACTGATCTGATCTAGAAAATTGCTATGAAGCAATAATGAAATCCTTTCATTTTTCTTTTCAATTATGCTTGTGATGTTAAATGCGAGTGAATTAATACTATAATCACCTGTAATTAATTGTACTTTTACATCATAATCTATAATTTGTACATAGCTTCTTTTTTTTAGGAGTTATAGATAGCTTGTTTGTTTTAGAAATATATGGAGTATTCGTTTCTTTTAACATATTTCTGCCTCTTTGAACGATGGATCAATATAATTAATTATATTAAAATAGTTTTGATATTGGTAAGCCATTAGTTGTTTATAGCCATTATTAATCAGGTGAGAGAAAACAAAGTTGGTAGCATCCATGATCCATGGCGGCTATAACATCATAATCTCCTTATTCTTTGTTTATTACTAAGGATTCTTTTATCATTGTTATTATTATCAAACAATATATAAAAGCTTCAGCTTCATCCGTTGGAGATCAAATGAAATCAGAGATCTTTTACTTCTTTTTTGTTAAAAAAAGAGGTTAGTGGTTTGAAACAGTCAGGAAAATTAATCAATAGTTAGGAGTCAGTATCATTATATGTCTTTTTTTAGGGCATGTCATTATACATTAGTTGGGGACAGAGAAATGCGCATTTTAAATGATCTCCCATCTCTCCTTTGATTTGGTCTTACTTTTTTTGGTTACATGATTTGGTTATACTAATATTGCAACATTCCAGAAATAGAAATGCTTTGGCTTTTATCAGAATGTTTGCTTCTGCCTTTGAATCCAAGGGATCCACATCCATAGCTTCTGCATATTTAGATGTTAGATGTGGTGAGTGCTTAATCCATAGTTATTAAATTCTTTACAAACACGTACTGTATTAATTATATCTGGTTGTGCAAGTATTATAATCGAAAAGCTTTCATTTAAAAAAGATTTGGTCTTAATTTCTGAAACAACAAAGGTAATTACTGGTAAAAAGTTAACTATAGTAATTGGCCCAAAATACAAAGGATGATTATTATTATTAAGCAATGTATATAATATCACTTCACTTGGAGATCAAATGAAGAGATTTTATACTTTTTTTTCTGTTAAAAGAAAGAAGCTAGTGGATTAAATCAGTCAAGAAAATTAATTAATAGACAAGTAGCTAGCAGTCACTGTCATTCTATATACCTTTTTAGGGGCATGTCATTATATATCTTTAATATAGTATAAACGTGCTGATTTAATAGGTAATGTAGTCTTTTAAGATCCACAAAGTGAACAGGGCCACTTAAAAAAAGTGAGCATATCTCCTTTTTCTAAAGTAAAATATTTAAGTGCTTATTATTATGGCATATCATGATGTTAATCCTGAGGTTACCATCACTGCTGATGGAGCAGCAGCTATGCCATGTGAAGTAGAGAGTATTAGATGTTATAGAAGATAATTATTGATGTGTTTTTATTAAAAAATTTAGTGCCCATTTGTTTTGAATCTTAACTGTGGTGACATACATTTCAATACAAAATTAACATTAAAAACACGTTATTTGAAAAGGAGACTATAGTAAAGATTGCCAACTATGTTTTCTTTTTATTTTTTTAATATTAACAAAATTAATAAATATTTCATACTTACAATATTTTAATAAAAAGCATTCCATTACAGAATGAACGGTAAAGATCATCTCTTGCTTGAATTCCCAACATTTTGGACGAAAGATAAAAGTCCATTCTTCTTCCCAATTTCTGAATTTCCCTTTGCGGGCGAGGGAATCATAAAACAATAAGGCCCGTTGGAAAACGTTAACTCGTGATGTAATATTTACATTTCATGTTCAAAGGATGCGAGGGAAGGAAAAAGTTAGAGAAAACTATTTTCAGATTTGAATTCATGAGTTACCATCTGTTGTGTCAGGTTTGTCTTCAAGTTAGATATGTTATTAAAAATAATAAAATATAAAACTAATATTTTCATTGAACAATTCAGGACTTATTTAGTAAAAATAATTGATAAGTCAGCTGAAAACTAAAATGTTGGTAGAAATGTCATATTTAGTATAAAAAAAAAAGGTAAGTTAATTGAAAATAAAAAAGTTAATTTGAAGGCTAAAGGTTGTTAAACTATTTTATTAAATTAAAAATATTTAATAAAATTAGCTATTAATTGGATAGCAAATGTAAAATGACAAAAAAATCTTTATTTGATTTTTGTATTTTTTAAATTTTACATGCTATATTTTTAGGTAATTATAGTTTTACGTTATATTAGTTAATTTCGAATTCTTATCATTTTTGTT
>PYAF01001286.1:46487-88252 GCA_007407185.1 Glycine tomentella
ATAAAATTAGCTATTAATTGGATAGCAAATGTAAAATGACAAAAAAATCTTTATTTGATTTTTGTATTTTTTAAATTTTACATGCTATATTTTTAGGTAATTATAGTTTTACGTTATATTAGTTAATTTCGAATTCTTATCATTTTTGTTTAAAGACTAAACAATAGTGTAAAATTAAAATGAATAGCATAATAGTAAAAATAAATTAGTTTAATGTTTATGTATTAATAGTTTAAAACGATTTTATATTATTATTGTTTGAATTAGTTTAAGATAATTATTTTAAAAATTAATAAATTTATTATATATGATAAATTTTAATTGGATAACATTGTGCAAGTTCATAACATTTTTTCTCATTATATAATGTGAAGTTTTATTATACTAATAGTAGTGTGATATTAAATAATTTTTATTAAAATTTTGATGGTAAAAACAATAAAAAGTAAAAATGGAGGAAGTTTGGGCTGCGGGTTTTGGATTATTGGAACCGCAGAATATCATAAATGGCATAGAATTGAATCGTTCTCAAAGCATAAAATGGTGAAGGTTGAGATTCATTGCACAAAAATAGGCCACCTTCAATTCATCCTCTACAAAACAACGTGCTTTCTTACAATTCTAGTGGCTTCATGCACATGGATTTTGGACCTGAAAATATGTCATTGTAAAACCAGCGGATACTCAGAAGTGCCTCTTTAATTATCTCTAGTTTTCACTTTCCCTCATGTTAGCTACAATGTTCTCTTCTCTGCATATGATTGCAGTAGCTGATTAGCGTGACAACCAATTTGCCTTCTGTCTGAACGTGTGCATCCAAGTACAAACGAAACTAGCTAGTTTTACAAGTTCATGTTGCAATTTAAATCCCGAACATGCATTAAATATTTAGAGAAAAAATTATATTATTTTTAACAATTTTATTTGACTCAAATATAATTATTTACAGACAAAAATACTTAATAGACTCACACACACAAAAAAAAATATTTAACAAAGCACTCTTCTCTATCTTTTTTTAAAAAAAAAATAAAAAATTGACATGTATCTTTTAGAGCATACAATATTTTCAAGTTCGATAAAATAGTCAATCCAAAGACAATATTATCTTTTAGACATTTGGTTTTAGTATATGTGACTTATAATAAACAAGATTATATTTAGCGCATCTTAACCAATAAATCCTATTTAAACAAAAATTCGACCTGCCAATAACACATTTAATAAAAATATGATTGAATAATGTTCGAATGTTTTTATAGTTTCAAGTCATATCTAATGATTGGCAGTTAAAAACGTTATCAAATGTTGATTCATAAAATTGATTTTAATTGAATTTGAAGTAATATAATTTATATTTGAATATTTTTAATACAAAATTAAGTTAAAAATAAAATTTAATATAAAGTTTTGAATTTAATACATAAATAAGACTAGAAGTTATTAAAATTTATTTTAATTCAAATTAATTATAACTTTTATTCAACGTAAAATCAAACATATCAAAATTTACCTAAAATAAACTCAAAACTCAAAACCAATTCTCTAACTTAAAACCAAACACAAACATAATCATGAATCAAAGCATACTAGCAATATGTAAATTGAAGATGCCAAATTAACTTGTAGTATTTTTTTTTTTCTCCTCGTAAATTACCCCAATAACAATTTGACACGCGTAATGCAGTGGCGCTGACACAGATGATAGTAACGAACTTGGAAATGTTCATCGAGCCATGCACTCGCACGTGATGCCCTTCCTGAGCCCATTAATCGGATTGCAGGCCCATCATCCCTTGAACGTGTCATTGCCACAGATCAATGCACAACACGTATACAATCAAATCAATTAAAAATGGATAAAAACTAAAAAAGAAAAAGTGGTCCTGCATTGAAGGACCAAATTACCCCTGCATAAAACAACAATATTTCCTGGGCCAGGGTCTCGGAAACGGACAAAGAAGGTGGGACCCACGACCCGTGAAGAATTGAAGAGAGAGAGAGAGAATAAAGAAAGGGACATTCATTGTCAGGAAAATGAATGATCACTGAAATAGAATTGGAGACAAAAGATGAGTCATGAGTGACAATTATGTGTCTCTTTCGGATAAGTCCACCACCTGTTTCCTGGAACCACCACTCCTCTCACTCACTAATTGCATTTATCTCTCACTATTAATACTATTAAATGCAAGCCTTAATTATACTATTAGTTTCCTACTTTTTCAGTTTTACAAGTTTTCTTTATTTTACTTTTTTAATAATTTGATCCTCTGTTTACTTTTTATGCAAGATCTTCTATTATTTTAGCTGTACAATTTTGATCTGTTTATTAGTTTAATATCTATATTTAATAAAAATAACATAAAAATACACTAGTGTCATGTCCTTATAAATGTATTGACATGTAAAATATCACATTAATATTTTCTTAGATATTAAATGTTAAATTAACAGATAAAATAGTAGAGAAGTAAATTTGTAAAAAAGAAGAAGTTAAAAATTAAAAAACAAAATTTCAATTATTTTAATTTCAATAAAAAAATTAATATATTTTCATGATGTGATTTTAGTCCTTGTTAAAATTTACAACACATGTTTCTGGATAAATTTAAGAACTAAAAATATCTTATTAAATAAAAATATATTTGATTTTTATTTAATATTATCTAAATAAAATAATGGAAAGATTTACAAGAAATAGTAGTATTAGTCAATCTAAGTACGATCATTAAAAAACACTCTACAATGATACACGAAATCTATAATATGGATTAATTAACCAAAAAGATAAGTGTTTAGGTACAGAATGGGGCCCACCAGAAAATGAGTATTATACAGAAAATCATTTCCCAAGTGGTTCTCATTTCCTCTATAAATTCCCCCTTTCTTATCTCTTTCATTTCACTACTAACGTTTCTTTGAGTTGTGCTGTGTTGTGTTGCAAACAAACAGAAGAAAAATATGAGTTACTTGAACCGTGTTTGGATGGCGGCGACGGTGGCGGTGGCGCAGGGCCACACCGATCCCGGCCACAAGTGCAAGACGGCGCTCACCTCCATCCACCACAACCGGAGCCGCCTCTTCTCCGGCGGAGCCCTGTCAGATCTCCGGCCGCTGTCCGGCGTCGTGGGATCTGACGTCGCAGGCTCCGTGGCGGGGAGCTCCGACGTGGAGAATAGGGTGAGGCAAGCCGACGACTCTCTGAGGAAAGTGATGTACTTGAGCTGCTGGGGTCAGGGCTGAACCACACGTGGCGTTATGAACGGTGGAGATTGAAGTGGTGGCCGTAGAAAGTTACCCGGGTCGGGTTCGGATCTGAGTTGACCTGACCGAGTCGGATCGGATGACTCGGTTGGAGAGAAAAACTTGGAATGTTCTGATCCTGTAAATAGGTTGTGTGTATGTATGTGTACAGAGGATAAAAATAGTTTTTCGCACTCTCAAGAGTGGATGGAGATGATGAGATCTGAAATTAATAAGAATACCAAAAATTATACAAACTCACTCTGCTTCCCTTTTATTAACCGTCAATTTCGGGTAAAATTAAATAAAATACTAACTTCCAATTATAGAGATGCCTTTACCAATAATTTCTAAAGTATTGTATTTTTCAGGTCAAGGTTTGAGTTGAAGAAAAGGTCCTTTAAGAAACAGTTCTACAAGGAAAAAATCATTGAGAATGAAGCAATCACGATTGGAATATGAAAATTATATTATTAGCTTTAAATCACAAGTTGAAATAAATAAAATTTGAACATATACAGATGCTTCCAAGAATGAGAAGTTGACAAGGCATTTTCCGCTTGAATTCATTCAGAATTTTCGGTTGAAAATTTTTCTTTTCTCATATTTATTACTAAAGATATTACTAAAGAAGAAATAAGAATATTGAAAATATGTACGGAATTATAAAAAATAATTTTTTATGTAGTAAGAAAAAAATGAATTTAAAAATTAAAATTAATTATTTGATTAATTTAATTAAATTAAATTAAATTAAATTTTACATATTTAAAAATATAATTTATATGAGATTCATTAAAATTACCTAAGATTTAAATTTGGGATCTACAATAAAGAAATAAATGTTACAAATCTTAAAAAATCTTTAATTTTAATTCTATTTGATATTATAGAGTTCATAAAAAAATGATCTAAGATCCTAATTTAGGATCTAGCATTAAAAATGTTCTGAGTGTATCTTAAAATGATGATTGATCACTTGCTATTTGAATGCAAGGTGCTGGGTCTGACTTCCTTGTTTTCTTAAGCACAATTTGGTAGAAGGAGAAAGTGCGTATTCCCTAAAAATGGGGTGCTTTTGATCTTTTTCAATTAAAATTGAAATTTTATTTCAATAATTTGCGTAATGAAAATTTACGTTGAAGATTAATTGAGGTGAAGTTCTAATTTAATTGAAGAATACGATGAAAACTAAGAATTGCATCTTGTATTCCATAGACGAAAGGAAGAACACTATAAATATATAGCAAAGAAATTAAATGAACTTGTAACCACAAAAAAAATTGTAACAAAAAAAAAAAGAAAGAAAGAACTTTCAGAACCTTCTAGTAACAAAAATAGACAACCGTAAGTTACAACAAGGTACAGGATTTGCAGTGCGTATTGGGGGGTAATAATTTCCTTTGGCAATCAGAAAATTAGAGCCAATAGCATCACAAAAAGGAACAGAAAGTACATTAAACAAGAATATGATTCAGGCATTCATAACCAAACAACATATTGCAACTAGCAAGGAACTAGGACAATCAATAGTGTCCTATACATAGCAATTTTATTCACACAAGGCAAGCATATTACAACTCATGCAGATGCAGGTAACGAGATACTATTTCTCTGGCTTCCAGCGCTTGGTTTTATCTCCCATGATAGCACATGCTGCTCTTCCTCAGGATTGATGAAGGGCAAAGAAATCTCACGAATCATCAGGTCACCACAAAATGGGCATTCACTAGCTATAGCATCATCCAATTGTGATCGGAGCTGCTCATAATTTGACATGAGTATATATAATTATTAGTTTAAGTCCATCAAAGTACAAGCATTTGACACCACAATGTGAAGTTCACAAAGATGCCAACACACAAAACTAGCTTCTTTCATTCCCAATGAACTTAATAAGTACATATATGGTTGCCTAAAGAGCAATTCCAGCAGCTAAGTACTCCTTTGTCACATTTTGTTTGATGTTTATGGTTTGGGCACAGGAATTAAGAAAAATAATGTTCGTTTTAAAATTCATAAAAACTCTTGTGCAATTTCTTAACATATCCTTTGTCTTTCATATTAATTAGATTATCCCTCATCTATACTTTTTTTATTTTCTCACTCCATAGTAAATGGTTTAAGATACTTGGTCTGTATGGATAAATTTCTCCATAAGCACTTCTAGTAGAAGACTATTAAAAGAAAAAATATGAAATAAGTTTCTCTAAGTTAAAATTTGCTATTGTATAAGTTAGTGAGTGAGCTTTTACAAATTAACTTATGCATAAATTATTGTTTTAATGTTTAATGTTTCATTGATATTGTAAAATGACAATCAAAATGGAACAAATTTTTTTACTAAAACGTCAAACAAAATAAGACAGAGGGAGGACATAATAGACCTCTGAATTATTACATGCAGAATGCAAAAGAAAATGAATATTTAAAAATCGAAGTTGTAAATAATCACAGCCCATGAAAATAGTAATGGTAGAACAAGAGGAATTTGAAGCCTAAATTTCAATGCAAGAAAAATGTAATATTGAGCAACAAATTTCTGCCGTCACCTACTGATACACGTTACCTGGTGCATGAAAGAAAGTTCTGAACAAACCTTGTCTATAGTGGTCATGCTAGGAATGGACTCCTCTGGAGAAAGGGTACCATTGGATTCTCTCCTTGCTTCACTGCCCATCAAAGTAAGTTGCTTCTGCAGATCCAGTATATACTCAGCCTGCAACATTTCCCAATAGATTCAATTTGAATGACGATATTGGAGGTAATAAGAATATGCTGGTTTGAGGTGGAGACAACATTTTGACGGCATGCAAACAAGGTTCTGACAATTATGACTACACTTAAGAATTAAATTAATGAATACAACTTCTTTAACATATAAAACTTACAACATTGTCAATTTATTACCAATGTAGTAACCCAAATCTGAGGCTACATACAGCATTTTCATGCTCGATTACAGTGTATTTGTGTCATTTTAATTAACTTATGCAACAATCAAAGAAGTTAGGATATCACCCCTCAAAGCTATCCATTTTTTTTTTATGTTAAACAGCTAAAGATCAGATCATTGTGTCCTTTCAACTTTCTTACATTGGCATCTCACAATCACATCAGTGTTCAACTCATCTGAAACAATGTGCAGTTCATTGGTATCTTTATTTGAAGCAAACAACTTATTGGTTTTAATTATTATTATTGCAGATACTGCTGAAAACAAATAAACTTTCAAGTAGCATAACGTGAAATAGTCACAATGAGATGACAAATATGAGAAAAAAGGTAGTATATTTACATGGGCCTCAACTGTACAGCGAGTCACATGGGCAATCAGGCATTCTGCATGGAAGGCATGTCCACACGGAAAGATATAAAAGGGTGCCATTTGGCCTACTAATGTATAGCCACGGCCCGTGCCAAATTCCCTGCCAGCAGTTAGAATTTTTCGCCGACAAACCTAGGGAGTAAAATTAAAATCATTTCAAATGAGGGGATAAATTCAGCAAACTAAATCAGAAAAACGAAAGCAGATTGATCTATATATATATATAGTAGACAACTACAAAAGTAAACAACTGCACAATTTAAAAACTGCAGGTGCAGTTTTGTCAAACATATATCAGGAAGGGCAATACCCCACACTCCTCATCTCGATCAATAATAGTGCATCTTTGAGCAAGTGCACTGATATCATTTCTGATGTTGTCAGCACCATGGGTTGCATCATTCATCTCTTCCTTCAGCTGTTCAATTTGCTTATTGTAATCCTCCAATGATGAGCAGATAGCCTCCTGCATAAATTTAGATATTCACCAATGGAAGTTTAAGAAAACCAATGACAATTACCCAAAACATGTAGACAAATGACTTTGCATATGAGATTTTTTAGTTAATATTCCAAAAAGAAGCCACTATATTATATGTAAATTTCAACAGATAATAATAATAATAATCATAATAATAATAATAATAAAACAATTGAGCTTGTAAGTATCACTACATAAGATTATCAGAGTTGAAAATTGTCGATCAACATGGCAAAAACGAAGCAAAAATAACTGTACCTTGAAGTCATCAATCAGGGCAAAATCTGGAAAGAATGGTAATATATCCTCAATCTTTAGCAGGCCATCAGTTTCTTTAAGAAATGCAATTGCCTTCCTTATGTTTTCCCTCTTAGTTCCTTTTTCTTGTTCAACAACATGCTTGGCAATCATGAGCCAGAGCTTCTTTCTCAAATCCTCATCATCTTCAACCTTATCAGCTTCGGCCATAGCAAGCTCTGAATCAATCTAATACAGAAAAGTGATTTAGGATGAAAGAATCTTAAAAAATGAAAAGAAAAAAAATCCCTTCAAAATATTTAAAGGCTTATTCTTATTTCGTTGTTAGGATGTCAAATTATTTAAGATTTAAAAAACTTCTAACTGGATATGTTGTACTTTTTCAAAAACCTGGCTCTGAGAGAACTATATATTCTACAAGACCACTAACTTATTCTAGCCATAGTGGAGAAAGGGAAGAGAAGAGAAGAAAAATCCCCAGTGGAAGGCACTTTTGGGCCTCATTTATGAATTATTCCTTAAGACATCTAATGCATAAAGAATAAAACATGTGTTACAATTGGTTGCTCTTGCAGCATCGCCATAAGATATGACTACTAGTGAAAAAATATCACCAATGAAAAACATTTGTAAAGCAAGTATTTCTAATTAAGCTGCACAATTTTTTTTATTGAAGCAGTGGTAAGTTCGAACACAACAATCATCATATTAGTCTCACTTGTAAGGCAAGAGCAACTGCTTCTTCATGCATTGACATCATACTGTATATATGAACACATGCACGCATTCGTTTTTCCTTGAGGCAAAGACGCAAGGCATATTTAGGATCGTAGAAGAACTCAGGACCATTTTCTGGTCCTTTCCCAAATTTGCTTTGTAGGAAACGTAGAAGTGAACTATCGTCTTCCTGAGTAATAAAAAACGAGAACAAATAAATAAATAGGCTCTATTTTCAACATCATACAGATCCAGGAAGTCGTAAATTCCTTCATATCTAGTCAAGAAATGAGACAACTTTAAGACTCAATCAAACCTCAATTGATTTGTCAAGGAAAAGTCACACGTTAGAATTTCCATAAAATATTTCCCTGGAGACTCATGTTCAATTTACATTTACAATTAGATCCCCAACACCTGATGTCATTTTTAATGAAAGACAAACATACAATGAAGAATATGATCTTCGTCTTCATACAAGAGTGGAAACACAGACAATTTGATTTGATCCTAGGAGATTCAAATATGCTTAAATTGCAGTACGAATCTGTCATTTCAGTTTTGATTAATGGCACTATACAGTAAAGAGTAGCTATTGTTTATGTATATGAGAAGTGAAAAAACAAGTAAATTGATGTTAAATAGTTTAAAGGTGAAGATGCATAGCATGGACTAAGCAGAGATTACCAATTCCTTATGAAAATTTCACAAGCATGGATGATTGATATATCATCCATTGGTTCACATACAGGTACACATAACATACGTTCTATACATAAATATAGATGATATCATAATACAATAGGAATGTGAAACACCCTTTAGAATCACCACATCAGAAGTGCATGGATCATGGATTATAAAGCAAGCCACACAACCTGTTTTGCATATAAAGAAAGTAGCAGGTTATGAATTCCAGTATCTTCATTATGTAATCGATGAACACAATATTCAAGATATTTAATGACTTCGTGTGTCTCATTCCTGCATGTGAAAACAGTTGACATAAATGAACTTAAAATTCCAAAACAGAATATCAATAAATTTACGAAATCTGTCACAAAGGAGACACTGAGAACACAAAAAAAAAAAAAATAGATAAATAACTAAATCGGTGAACACAATTCTGACTGAAACATTTAACTGATTGAAAATGCAAATACAAATACGAAGTACTTTGCATGTGGTTCACTTGAATAACGCATCATTGCAGGAATCAGTTTCCTTGGGTTCAGATTCTTTGTAGTCATCCACGATTCAACAGTTTCATACGCATCAAGGGCAACAAGGTCTGGAGCAAACTTATACTGCATAGGACAGTCAATATAGTCTATTACATGTAATATTTCTCAAAAAAGATTGTGAGGCTACGGTCCCAAATAGACTATCATATCCCAAATCCTAAAAGTTGAATCATACCTGAAGATCTATAGGCACAGAAGGTTTCTGAAGCACTTCCAATGCTTTTTTTGCTTCTCCTTGCTGGAAAAAATAAACACAGAAAGTAAGAACAATGAAAAGGATATATAACCACAATGACGTGGAACATAAGTGGAATCAGGGCACCTGAATGTAATGGTGAACTACAATCTCATACTGCCCTTTTAAGCTAGCAAAATATACCAATTCTTCAACCCTTCCATAACTGTTGAAAATTGCAAAAAGCAAAATTATATAAGATTAATGGCTGTATAATATATTACAAGCTCTGGTCAAAAAAATCACAAGGAAATAAACCACTAAGTAAATTGGAGTGCTACTTCTGTTTGGATTGATATGATAAACAATAAAATATTATGTTATTGTGCTAGGGACTTGGGTATTATTGGGTGCCTAAGTCCCTCATCAAGTAGTATGGGATACTCAATGGAGTACTCGAGTGTTTTGGTTCTCCCCCTTAACAGCTAGTTTTAAGGGAGGGTCTTCTAAGTGTTTGGATGCTTATCAATTGGTATCAGAGTTGGTTGCCAAAGGAGGGACTGACCAGAAAGACTGATGAAACATCAATACATCATAGAGTGCACAGCCACTGGGACATTGACTCTCAGGAGCAGGGCTATGATAGGGACTACGGTATTATGGGGGTCCCTAAGTCCCACATCGAGTAATATGGGATGCTCGGTGGCATACTTAAGTGGCTTGGTTCTCTCCCTGTTGACAGCTTATAAGGGAGGGTTCCCCAGTGCTTGTGCGCTTATCATGTTAAAAGACAAAATTAGTAAGTTCTACTCACAAATAAATAACATTTGACAACTTATATATACTGATGTAGTATAGAAGATCTAGACATAATAAAAAGTTTTATGACCATGAGACAAATTTTCAATTCAAAATAGATTTTACGATCCTATAAAAAGTTCATCACTGGTGTAAAATTAAATTTGATTTACATTGCTGTCAATGGACTAACCCATACACATCATAATTCATACCAAGAAACTACACCTTTTTTTATTGTTCATAAAATGTAACACATTCTGCAAAATGTCACCAATATGACTACCACATGTAATGGATGTGAAATTGAAAAGCTGCAATACCAGATCAAGGCAGAGGGATGGAGTCATCACCACTGAACCTAGATGGCTAATAATTCATATATTAATCTTGTCATCTTCAAACTTCGTAAACGCAAAGGGTCTCCTCATTTTAGAAATCTAAAGTTTCCTCTTGAACAATTTATTATGATAACTAAATTTTAAAAATCTCAAAAAACTACAAAACTAATCAACACAAGAAAACATGGATCTGGACCCTCCACTCTTCCCTCAAAGCAAATGCTTTATTTTTCCTGCATTTTTTGTTGAATTTAACTGTATAAGAAATAACTTGTGCTTGAGAGAATTTCGTATACACAAACTACCAGAACTTTATAAATAAAATTGAAGAAAACAGGTATGCACCAAGAATTAATGTCCAGCCAAAAAACATTCAGCAAGCATATCAAGAATCAACTACTACCTTTCTAAAAGTTTCATTGTAGTCGTTTCATCCAATACATCCTTGTTGTCACTGAGAAAAGCACGAAACTCTTTAATAATTGATTGGTACTCTAAATTGCTATTCTCTGATGCAGAGTCATCTTCCAAGAGCAGTCGATTTATCTAAAAGATCAAGATAGGAAACCCAAATTAATAGCATGCAAAAAATATCTATAAACTCACAGGATAAAGATTAAAGAATACAACTGAAGTAGTCATTTAATTGCCTAAAGCCATAGAAGAGTATCAGAAATAGCTCCCCAGCTCTACCCATCTTTTCAACAACAAAAAAACTAAAGCATAAATGAGTATCAACATTGTTGATTTACTACCATGTGTTTGGTTGGATTAATGTGAATACGTGTATATTTGTTTTTCATGTCAAATCAATTTTAAAACGTGAAAGATATATATATAGTAGCTGTGGGATGCGATATATTGTTGTACAACATGGAACCAAACACCCACTAAGCATTGGCAAAGCAAACCAGTTATTTCACACAGAAGGTCAGGGTTTGTTGCTTTTCATACAAACATGTTTATATTTAACTTCCACTACATACTTAAGCAGTTCATAATGGTTTTCTTATAACACTTATGGATGGGATCATTGTTTTCTTTTTTTTTTTTTTTTTTTTTTTTTTTTTTTTTTTTTTTTTTTTTTTTTTTTTTTTTTTTTTTTTTTTTTTTTTTTTTTTTTTTTTTTTATCTGCCAATGTTAGTTGTTAAATGTTAGTGTTTTTGTTAGTGGAGGGATTCGAACCCACGACCTCTCCCTCCCACCCTTTCTTCCCCTCTTCACTTTTTTCTTAACCACCCAACCAACCTTATATCTCCAGGATCATTGTTTTCTTATTCTATGTTTGTTTCAGTATTTAGCTTATGGCCTGAGGGAACTATCCCTGGCAGTTTCTGCTCTTCATTTCTGTTACCCAAATATGATACTTTAAATTTTCATTGTTTCTTTTTCCTATTATTGGGGAAACCCAAATTCCACATCGGCTAGAGATAGTGCCAAAATATAGTATATAAGTGGAGAGCTGGCTTTTGGGGTTGAGTTAGGCCTAAACCCACATTCTTAGATCTATCACTTACTCTTCATGAACCATGTACAAATAAGTGAAACAATAAGGAGTTTGTGGAAAACATGGAATTTCAGAACATATACAGAAATAAGCACCATTCTAGTTTAAATTTGGATATAACTATATAAGGTTTGTCATGCCATTGATCATAGAAAATGAGATCAAGAAATAAAAATAGGAAACTAAATTTCCTTCGAAGTGTTAAGAATGTAGAACCTTATCCAAGTATAATTCAGTTGTCCAGGTGGATATCATTGTTATTTGACATTTGTCACTCTTTTCTAAATTATCAAGCTTCCGCAGTAAGAAAGTTCTCAAAGCATCCTACAAAAAAAAAAAAAAAAAAAAAAAAAAAAAAAAAAAAAAAAAAAAAAAAAAAAAAAAAAAAAAAAAAAAAAAAAAAAAAAAAAAAAAAAAAGAAACCAGTGAATTTGTATAAGAATGAATCAAATGTCAAATCCAAGAATTTAAAAATTAAATTCAAGATGAACCAATTCAAATCAGTTTGCATATGCCCACATAGGAAAGCAATAACTCTAAAGATTAAATGAACATAAGAAAATAGGAAAGCAATAACTCTTAAGATTAAATGCACATAAGAAAATTCTATGATACAACATAAATTTACCATTTATCAAACTTATAAATAAGTTTTAGAAGCAAAAGAAGAATGAAATAGAGGAGTACATGCGACAAGATTTTCTTCTGGAAAAACAAAATTACAGCATAAACTCTTCAAGAAATTCACACATTGACAAACAGTGCAGCCGTATAATTCTTATTTAAAGACCAGCAACATGAAAAGTACCTGTTCACCTGCACTAATGAACTTCAAAGTGACCTCTTCAAATGATAAAATATAATTGATCTGCAAATCATATTCCTGTCAGATTTTTTTTTCTTTTGGATTATCAAAACAAATTTGTAAGTGTTACTACTTTTGAAAGCATGATATGCACATTGATTCAGTAAAAAAACACTCACAATTATCACCAAATTCTCAAAATTGAGCACTGTATATAAAGATGATGCTGTGAAAAAATTTTACACCTCCAAAGTTCAATTTACAAACAGAACTCATCTAAAATATTCAGTGGCCGCCTATCTTCAGGAAGTGATGTTTCTTTAAATGAAAAAGTCATGACAGTTTTACACATGGATCTCCCAGTTTGAAGAAGATTCATTGGGAAAAGATGTATAATAATATCTATGCATTATGGTTTGGGTAATTTTCAGTACAATTGGACCATGATTTGGTAGTGTACTAGTGTTAAAAGTTTATAGGCATGAGAGTCCAGTTCACCACTAAATATATATTAATCAAAATCACAAGGGGCAGCACAATTACTTTTAAGTAATCAAGTGTCACAAAAGCAAAGGAAGTTCCTGCATTAATATAACAAACTAAATATACCAAAATAGTGAACTTAAAAAGAAGATTTACTTTGGCATAGAAAGATGCAGCTCTAAAATAATCTTTAGAAGAAAACGCAGCTTCAGCCTGCACCACAAATTATTCCAATCAAACACCAAACTACAATCTTGTAGCAAATATAAAATACATGAATTTATGTTACAAACTATTTCTTGGGAGGCACAATAAAGCAAGTGACCAGTACCTGGACTAAATATACTTGGTCCCTTTGAAAAGGGTCACGGCAATTTGCTAAAGCAGCAGCATATTCATTCATGTCAAGATATACTTTCCACATATCTTGGCCTTCATCATTGATAGACACCTACTAAATTATCAAATACAGAAGAAGCAGCAGCAGTAGCAGCAATTACAACCAAGCCAGTTAGATCCACAAGTCAGAAGGCTGCAGCATTCAAAGAACACAAACCTGAAAGATGGAGTTTTGATCATATGCATAAAACAAACCAGCCGTGGCATCACTACACAATCCTATAATACCCATAGAGGCTGAATCAGAAGTTTGATCAAACTGAAGTTCCTCAATGATCTTCTCGCTAATTCTGTTTACAACCTATAAATGTTCAAATAATTTAGCTAGCATGAATAAAACTCTTTAAAATTTAGATCGTGCATGGCACAGACACTATGATGTAAACAAAACTATGATATATAGGTACATACACACCTTGACCTTATTCCCTAAAAGCAACAAGAAATGGAATTCAGACAAAGCCATTGAGCTTGGTTTAACTACTTCAGCTCCTTCAGACAATTTGGAGTAGTCCAAAAGAGCCTTGTTCTCAATAAAATTTTCATTTCCACTTGAAGAGCTGTCAAAAGTGTGAGAAAGGTGAATATGTTCCTAAAAATTCAATATGGAAGGATTCACAAAACAACAATAAGAACCATTCATGAGGCAAATATAGCATGTTCTAAAATGACTAATGAGGTTTGCAGAATCATGACCCACATAGTGAACATGTTCTGAATAAATATTCATTATTGATGAAACAGACAACAAAGTCAAGTAATTCTCTACTACCTTTGTTGTCCTCCAAAATTTAAGCCACCATGGTACATACCAGCGCCAGAAAGCCATGCAAAATGTACAGCTCTTCGTTGCTTGATGAAAAAATGCAACTCACTGGAAGGTACCCAATAAATGAAATTTTTTAGAAAGAATAGATCATATACAAACAACAAATGTTGAAAGTCTGTAAAATATAAAGCAATTTTCAGCCTTTAGACCACTTACATTTTATGTAGAATGTACCCATGAAATAACAATAGTAGTATTATTTTAGAGAGAGGGAGAGTACTTGCCTGTTTGCTATGTCACCAGGAAGTTCCATAAAATGCACCGTACGATCTAAATAACCTGAAAAAACAGTCTAAATTTGTATAACAATCAGTAAAAATTAAACTTTGGAATATAATGAAGTGTATAATGTAAAAGGATAGAGCCCAAGATTAATCTTCAATAATGTGATAGAACAAGACATTGTGTTTTAGAACATATAACGGTAATTACCTGTTCAAATATATTATATTACAATTTTTTTAATACTAAAAATGGAAGTATGGATATGTTACTCAGATATCAAAACATAAAGGAAAACAAAAAAACAAAAATGTGGAAATTTATATTATTTGACTTACTTCCAGTGACCCAAAGCCAGTGAAAGAGTAAAGCCGAGTAGGAGTAACAGCCATCACATAATATCTAGTCCCATTTATCATGCTAGCTGTTTCCATCTGAGCAAAATGGACAAGAACCAGAACAGAAATTGAATGCCTTATTCGCATTTGGGACAAAAAAACAGATTCTAAATTTCTCAAAAATGGGATGAAACCATAGACATTATCTTGAAAAAGGAACCTATAACAGTAAACAGACAAAAGATATACCTGCAAACCCATAAAAGCTTCTGGAAGTTCTGTTAATTCAAAGAGAAACTTGATATACTTCTCTTTCTTGTCCTTCTCATCCACAGCCAACTCATGAAGTTGACCATTTTCTGTCCCAAGAATGACTTCCTTTGTGGAAACTGTATTTAAAAAAGTTTAATCAAAACCTCAAGCTGAAAAGAATATGTGAAAGTCTTTGTTGTAAATAAATCAACAAGCAATGGGCAAAAGTCAAATAAGTGATCAACTAACTACCTTCAGTTATCTGTTGCTTGTTCCATGTAACAGCATTTACAACAAGACCTTTCAGCTTGCTCAAAATTCGTGGCTTGGTCCATTTGGCATGAGTATAGAAAGTTTCAGCTCCTCCAGGACCAACTACTGTGGCAATACAGTGACTCCCTCCAGGATCAACAAAAACCCTATGGATTGACTGGTCCCCGGGACGACCCACGGAGAGATCAATCTCTACACTCCAAACAGACAAGTTATCAGACTCCCATCAATCCTATTGAAGAAGCAGGAAATCAAAGCACAAGAAACAACTCCAAATCCCAGCATAAGCTCGAGTATACACCACTATCAAGAACCCTAAAACAAATCATTCAAACAGTGACCCTATTCTATATCTATGTTAAATTACAATCAAACCCCCAAATTTGACATTCAAAATGTAAAGGTTACTGAATTTGAAATACCCATATCAATGGGATGTCGAATGCCAATTCATTTCTACCATTTAAAAATCAATGGAAATTGGAAAGTGCGTATCCAAGGAAAAGAAAGCTGAAAAATTATATGAAACTTCACCATTTGAATTGCCAACCCCAAAATCATGCCTGACGACCCATCCTCTGCTGGTTCCAATCACAATGACATCATTTCCAGCAGCCATGCAAGTGATAACTCCACGCCCTTTTGCAGCATATCGTTCAAGAAGGTCCACTGTGAATACCTGCCTCCCTTGATCCATCTATCAATATTTTTATGTGTAGAAAAAATGGTCACTAACTGGAAATTAAGAAGATAAATAGAAGTATTTGAGTTTCCAAAAAAGGAGCTTACTTGATTATTGAAAGAATAAAATTGGTTTCACAAGGGAACTCGGGCTTGAATAATGGGAGCACACTAACAGATGATTGTCCAAACAACACTTGTTCTTTCTATGCGATTTAAAACATTAATAATTAATGATTAACAGTCTTCAGATCTTTCTGATCTGATTCCATCTTGTACAAAATTACCAAAATTTCATATAGTTTTTTTCTTTTATAAATATGAAAATGAAGACAATGTTTTTAAAAAAGAAAATGTATATATCACAACATGCAATGTTATTGAACTTGGCGTGGTGATCGACTGAGTTGGGATAATGGTAAAAAAATTATAAGACAAGCTAACAAAATTCAAGATGCCCACACTCCAAATTTCAAATGATCACACAAGCACCTTGAATGAATAACTAAGTGGTAATACCATGCAGTTCTAAACTCAGCTAAAAAAGCAAGGACTAAAATTAACTTCAAGAAAACTTGGCATCAGAAATCAATTTGCTTTCAAAAAAACACTACAAAATTTTGAATCGGATTCGGACCTGATGCTATAAGCTTGAAAAAAATTGAATCAAACCTTAATACATCAATTTTGAATGAAAAACAAAAAACAACTAAAAAGGAAAAAGGGTTACCGTTGGAAAATCCACCACGTCGAGCTTTGTCTCCGAATGAAAGAGTAGGAATTTCGGTTGGCGTTGGACGTGCTCTTCTTCTCCACACCCAATTTGGTGAAATAATGGCACCTTTCGAGTTTTTTATAAAAGGGCATTTTTGTAAGAAAACATAACTTTGAGGTCTATATTGTGAAACAGGTCACAGGGACTAAACAGCAGTATTCGTAACATGTTTGCGCACCCTGTAGAATAAAAACATAAACTTGGTCATCTCAGTTCATCTGCGAATGATGTTGGGAGGTGCAACAGCAAGGGGCGTTTCACTGATTAAACTTCTTCCTCTGTTCCGCTTTTGCTTCAAACACTCCTCTGCTCTTTCAAAAATCATTTGGTAACCCTCCTAAACCAATTTTTTCACTCTAATTTTTTTAATTTTTTTCTTTATACTTATCTTATTGCTTTGAATGAAAGTATGTATACTCTCCATTGTAGAAAGTAAAATTCCTATGGTGGCTGGCTCTCAGAACCTCCACTAATGATTATCAATATACATTACTGCCTTTGAAATTTTCTATGCTATAATCATTTTGGATTTTACTATAAGTTGAGTGATTATTATTGTTATTATTATTATTATTGTTGTTGTTGAAGTTCAAACTTGTTTTATCATGAAGAAGTGACTGGTTTGAGAGCTGAGTAACATTGAAAACGTTGTTTCATATGTTAAAGAGTGCAAGAGGAGGACTCAAAACTGACTACACTTTTTCACAAATAGATGAGGCTCCTCTAAGGTGTATTATTTTGAATTTTAGTGGGCTGAGATTACAATGTGTTTTAAAATCTAGGGTGGATACACCATTACTTGTGCGCTTTTAGAGACAAACCACTTTAGGGGAGTTGATTTCTCATCTAGCTTATGCATGGATAAATTGAGTTTCCTCATATCTGTTTGCTCAGGGCACAGCATCTTGCCCTTTTGTGGTGTAAGTGGTTTGGAGTTAGATCAAACTGTGACACTTGAACAAATGAACTTTAGCTATATTTATTTTCCTAGTTGAAATTACTTGATCCGATAAGATTACCCATCATCAAACTTGGCATTTTTGCTTGATTTTTTTTTGTTAAAATAGTTCTGTATAGATTTGCTTCTTCTTTTTTATTGAGCTTGACTTATCAAGTGTAGTGTGATAGTCTCATTCTTAGATACATGTTCGTTAAGATGACAGATATATACATGTCTGTCATGTATAAATGAATTTTGACGTATAGCATATTTCAAGATCATGCCTGCTCTACTCCAAGGCAACTTATTTTAGTTTAGCTTTAGCACTTAAATAGTTGTCCAAATTCAGCTTACATTTATATGGCCTTGTTACATTTTTCAATTATTGGGCATTTGGTAGCAAAATATAAGTAAAAGTCTTTTGGATAAGCAGTTTTCGGTCACATGGAGCTGTCTTGGATTATCATTGAATTAAACTTCTTTATGAAAAATGTACAATTAATTAACTGAAAAACTGTTTTTTGGTCTAAATGATGATGACTCTCATTACAATATTGAACAGTATAACCATCACAAACAAACTCTTTTGAATCTGAATGTTTATAACCAGTAAAAGTTAATTCATTGACACTTGGCAGTTTTCAGGTTTATTCGACAGAGGCATCTTCTGGCATAGAGAGAGTGACAAATCAAGTCCTGAAAGAATTTCTTGCCACTGTTGAAAATGCACCAACATCCAATGCAAAAGTCTATTACGCATATATCAATAAGATGTGCAAGGCTGGAAATCTTTCAGTTGCCAGTAAAATGCTACAAATTTTAAATGATAAGAACATTGCTGTTACCCTTGATGTGTATAATTTCATATTAGTGGAGGCAAGTCAGAAGAATGACATTGACCTTTCTTGTCAAGTTTTCAAGAAATTATTGTTGTCTTGTAAATCCCCAAGTGCAACCTCATGGTTAAAGTTTGCCCAGGCTTTCATAAAAGTGAATGATTGTGTGAAGCTACTCCAATTTCTTGAGGAAATATCAGTGATAACGTGTTCAAGAACATCATCCTTCATCAACAAGATCATTTTTGCCTTTGCCAAATGTGGACAGAGAGATAAGTCATTGGTGATATTTGATCATCTTAAAAGACAGGGTATGGTCTGGACTTGGTCACATATAATATTGTTCTAGATATTTTGGGTCACACAGGCTGCGTGGATGAAATGCTTGATGTGTTTGCATCCATAAAGAATACTAGTTTCATCCCAGATATTGTTTCCCACAATACTCTGATAAATGGCTTGCGGAAGGTTGGAAGATTTGATATGTGCTTTCTTTATTTTAAGGAAATGACTGAGAATGGGGTTGAACCAGATCTGCTTACATATACCGCACTAATTGAGATTTTTGGCCGATCAGGAAATGTCGAGGAATCACTGAAATGCTTTAGGGAGATGAAACTGAAGGGGGTTCTCCCTTCAATATATATCTACCGATCACTGATCCATAATTTAACTAAAACAGGGAAGGTTGAGTTGGCAACAGAACTTCTAGAGGAGTTGAATTCATCATCAACTTGTCTAGCTGGTCCAGAAGATTTCAAGCAGAAAAGAAGGCAAAGAAACCCTTTAAAAAGTTTAAGTTTTTAGTTTCAGTTGTCTGAGGTGAGGGATTTGAGTTCACAAGTTTACATTGGTATGTCATTCTCTGCAATGTCTTTAAGTTGGATGGGGATGCTGATTATCACTTGTGTATGACATGTTGATGTTAGAGACATGCAAGGGAAGAATATAATATCGATTGATTCAATTTAATCATTACTTAGTCCAGGCTATATAGGAATGATTAGCTAATTTATTGAGGTATTCTTCGAATTTTTACATCAAATAGAGACTGCTTCATAAAGAGTGTCTTGTGGGAAAAATGCATATTTTGGTAATTACTTATCTTAATTGACTCACTGAATTCATATCAAAGAATGTAAAAATTCAATATTGAAGTCACCTACTTTTCAAATTTCACTTTATTTATTAGAAAAGAAGACACCTTTGGTTTGGTTATCATCCAGTGACGCTAGAACTTGTACATTATTGGTTGAGTATTGGAAAATAGTGACATGTCTGGACTCGAGTGATTACGAAGTCATTTTCTTTTCTATATTCACGTGTTTTCAATTCAAAACAAGTGCAAAGAGTTTTTTACCCTAAATTTTTCACCTTCAAACGTGTCACCCACTCCACCAAGCACAAATCTTCTACCAACACTTTCTGATGAAACCGGTGCTTGCATGATTTAAGCATCTACCATAAAATTCTCCTTGATCATCTTTTGATCTCAATACATCACGGAAAATGTACAATATAATTTATATATAGAACTGCCTATGGATATAATTCACTTGCGGAGTAATGAGATTGACAGTAGTGAGATTTTCAATTTTCAAGTGCGCAATTGTACATAGTATTTGCGTTTGACAGGGAGAAAATTAACCTTATAGGCTTTAACTGCAACCACTAGACCTGGTGGGATTGAAAAGTTGTAGAAGTGGTGTTACTTATTTTGTTTGTTAACTGTTTTCACTTTTCACTGTCCAAGTACCCTGCTGGAAAATGGCACCGCAGCAGTAACAGAAGCATGTTCATCCAAGAGATGACTAGTCTCAAACTCTCCAATAGGAGGAACAAAGAGATGTAACTTCAAAATATCACAATATTACACAGGTACGAAAAATAACAGATGCATAGCAACTCAAAATTTACAAATGTAATCTGATTCTGGGGACTTAAATACGACTAGAATCTCTGCCAAATATGAATCGTCTTGTCCAATCTGAAATTACTAACACCCTAGTGCGCCAGCTCACTTGTTTGCTAAGAGTAGAACTGAGATATCAAAGAAGGCATAAGACACAAATATTAGAGGCAACTATGTGAACTTAATAGCAATGCTCATTATTCATTACTAATTAATTACCTTGCATATATAGAAAACCAAAGCCATTGAGTGCTGTGACCCATGGAAACCCAGTCTCCAGGAAGTTCTGCGGCTGCTTGCTCTCCACCAAGGGGAGCAAATTGCCCAAAATGCTTATACCTTTATGATAATATGCAGCCAAAACTTCAGTCATTAGAAAGGGATAAAGCAAGAAAATGGAACAAGATTCCCTCATTCATTATTTTATCCCGTGCTAATCCAAAACGGTTCTTAAAACTTTTACTTCCACATCATACCATTTTTAATGTTCATGAACATGGATATTTAGTGTTACATCATGCACTCTACAAGTGATGCTCTAACCTTTTTCTGGAAATTTTCTTACAAAATCTACATTTTTTTATCTGTAGGAATCAAGCACAATTACCAACTGAGCTAGGCCACTTGTTTTACAAAATCTACATTTAACTCAAAGGAAAGATAGCCCAAAATATTCTTACTCAAGTTTTTCTCAACTTAAGAGAATATTATACTCTGAATTGGCCAAATATTTATCTTTTTAGAGCTGTTTAACCAAAAAACTAAAAACACGTGTCTTTTATTTAGCAATAGGTATGATGTGTGATAAAACATGTAAGACAGGAAGGGAAGATAAATAATTTTCATTAGGATGTCATGGCATAAAAGTAAAACTATTATCTAAACATATTCTTAATTTTAGCAGTCTCCATAAAAGAAACTAAAATTTACATTTTATGAAGAATATTATCTCATTTATATAACTGATATTGTAATGTGATTGTTACAATATAGTTTACCTGAAGGGACGAAACTTATGGTGTTCGGATCTTCTAAATCTGAGAGTACCTTCAGGATGCTCTGCACACAGATCCCTGAGGTTAAAGCATCTAGCCAGATATCCACCCTGTTGTGCAGCAACCTGGACATGCCAACACATTAAATGACAATTCTCCATGACACCAGGGGTGTTAAATGTATTTACTTGTGCTCCAATTGCTACAACCAAGTAGTCATAATCCACAGAAAATTCACCATTTCCCACTAAGTTGTTGTCAATATTGGACATACATAAGACTTTTTTGTTTGCAGAATCAATCTTCAGGCATTCTGCCTCCCAAAATTTAATTTCTCCTTTTCTCTGCAATTGGATGGAAACAACATGATTTTATTATTAATTTGCCTAGTGAAAATATCCTCAGAAAGAATAATAAGAGGGGGGGAAAACCAAGAAGTGACTACACAACAATCTCTAGAAATTACATGGTCATGAGTCATGACTCTAGTAATCCTATTTTATAAGTTAACCTCATAGAAAAAATACCAGTGCCACAAGATTTCTCGTTATATTACAATTACATGCTCATGTATTATCATTGTTATGAAAAAAGAAATCACATATACTTATCCATAGTTTACTGCATCTTTTTCTTAGAGCTTTTGCTTTGTATTCTTGACCTTTTTTATGATGTTTCAGACTGGCTCCACTATGCTCCTAGCTTCAACTGTCCCACAAGTGACACTGGGTAATAAAGGAGTGAACGCAAAGTAGTTACGTGGGGAAACAACCTGAACATCATATAACGAAGCGTTGATATCCTAACGGAAACTGGTACCAGCCCTTCCTGTTCCAAGAACCACCAATTTCTTTTTCTTTGGCTCATTAGGATCAATACTAGGAACATGAGGTTTAGCATCAGATTTTGATTCTAAGTATGACACCACACCTCCACCAGTCCACTGCAATTTTCAATTTTCACTTGCAGGTAAGGTCACTAAACAGAAAAGTCCATTACCATAAAACTATGAGATAGAATATAAGCTGCATGCAAGGCAAGAAGCAAGGGCGACATTGATGGATGTATTACATAACATACATAGATACTATGCATGATTTGTCCCATTTTGGCAATTACCATAGACATAAAGTTCAAATAACCTATGCACATTCACACAAAAGTTCTCTAGATTATTTTCCTTGTAATCCTTTACAACTATAATTCTCCGCATCAACAACGGTACTTTCTAGATCCTACAGCATTTTTATCAACACAAACACTGAGGTCACTCTCTCCTACTATTCTTATATGATGTTAATTAATAAACATAACCACTACGGCATATATATCATGCATGTTAACCATTGTATAACAATTTCCATTTCTTTGAAATCGTTCCACTTTTCATCAACCCATTATACATTGGTTGTAAAAGAGTACGTCACCAAAAAAAAAAAAAAGATAGGAAGAAAATAGATTGATTTATAATGATGATGATGATGATGATGATGATATTTCTGAGTTGGGTCACATAATCTAACATTGTAGAAGTTTTGATGTCCTCTCGCAGCTGTGAAGCTAATTGCAGCAGCAAGAGCTAATCACGACAATTTTACCATTTTGATCCCCCATGCACATCCCTGCTCCAGTTAGGTTCAAATGCTGTTTGAAATTAACTAGCATCCACATTGCATTTCTGTAGTCTGTAGGAGAAGGACTTCATCTCTCATTTCCTGCATTGTTCGACTTCCTCACAGCGCTCCCACACACATCCTTTGCACGGTATCACTCTTGGTAAAATTCATCTCATCTGTGAAAGTTACTTCAAATGTTAAATTTGAATCATGTGTAAATAGTTTCATGGAAAGAATAAAAAAAAGTATATGTTCAGAGAATAACTTTTTACCCAACAAATAAATTTATAAATTGAGTAAAATATATTTTTTGGTTTCTATAAAATTTTCCGAATTCAATTTTATTTATTTATCCTATTTTCATCTCTGTAATTTGAAAATACACCAATTTTATTCCTAAAAGTGGTTATAACTAAAATTACTTATACATCTTTTTTTTGGGCATTTCTTATACATCATATGCATTAAAAATATTAGGTTATTCAAAAATAAATAAATGAAAATTGACTCATGTTAACAAACTCACACACAGCAATATATAATATTTATTAACCAATAAAAAAATAAAATTACTCTTTATTTTATTTTCTAAACTTAATATAGCAAACATCTTTTGAACTTTTGATTTTTAAAAAAATACAATATCTTTTAATATTTTATTTTCTAAAATAGGAAACAAGGCATCAAAACAAATACATATTTTAAAGCATTCAAAATGTGAAAATAAAAGTAATTTTTATAAAATAAATCTGAAAAATAAAAACAAATATATTTTCCCAAACCAAACACACCTTACTTTTTCTAACGTTAGTTTAGAGAGAGAAAATTTTAGGGTTTTGGTGCGCCTATATATAACCATATACCAGAACAATTCTCTATATCATAGTGTAGGGTTTGGCAATGGCTGCTACTGTTATCATTCATTACATCAGAAGTAGCATTTTAGGTTCAAAAGTTCCGTTTTATCGTTTGATTCTCTGCACGATGTCTCCCGGGCTCTTCTGATTAATCCTTGATGAAAAAGCCCCAATACACGTGCCAAAACGGCGCCGTTCGTGTTGCAGATTAGCCCCAATTTTATCCACGGCTGATCTGTGTCAAAGCAACGGCAAAATTTCAATTTTCCCTATTTTCTCATTTTTTGCAATTCTTTTGTGTTTTTGATTTTCTGTTTTGATTTCGCCTCACTACACCTTTAGCTTGTTTTCGAAATGTTGAAATGAAAATGAAGCTAGTCATAGAGGCGCAGATTGAAATCGGCGGTTTTTCACGTGGGGGTTTAACCTTTCAATGTTTGTGCCTCTAAAAATGTCCGCCACATTAGGGTTTCAAATTTTAGCTTTTAATTTTTTTGCACCTTAATTGTCGGCGATGATTACACATTATCCGCGCTTCTGAGGTTTCACGATGAAGTATAACGGATCAAAATGGTTGAATTTCTTGATATGAGCCGTGTTTTGTTTTGTAAATATCTTTTTTTCATAAAATTAATTTTGGTTTTACTTTTTTTTAATTATATATTTGTTTCAACTTTTGTTGTAATGGTTGGCTGTGAGGATAACTATTTCAGCTTTAAATGCCAGTTCTGCTTCTGAGAAATCCTGATTGATAGAGCTGTAATACATTCTGAGCCCCTATTCATGAAATTGTCAAATAATTCTTTTCGAATGTTGTTGACGCGTGTATTTTGATGTACTTTTGATTGTCAAATGTTACATTGTATCAAACTGTGTTCATTGGGTGCTTTACGTTATCTTGATGATTATACTATAGGGTTACATGAAGTAAAAATGAGGTTATACAAACTATGTAGAAAATGATTGATGGAATTAAGATGTCAAGCATCCTCAAGTACATAATTAGTTGCACCAGATATTTTCTAATTGTATTGTTTAACCCCAGTTTTAATTGCAACAATTGTACCATTTCTAGTCGTTTAATGATTATATCCAAATAGTTTGTAGCTTTTGTTGTATGTCCATTATGCATCTTCATTCATAGGAAGTATTTGTGTTCCTAAACCGTGCAGCATGTTCTAATTTGAGATTGATTTGCCTGTTCCAAGTATTTTTGTTCTGAACCAATGATGTTACAATCCAACTTGTGAGTCTGTAGTTTACCCAAGACCCTCTTTTGAGGGAGAACCTACTTGGTGCTGCTACATTTTCTATGACAGCAAAGATTGTTCTGAGGTTCCATTTAGTTAAGCGTTGTTGTGAGAAACTATATGTTTGTTATTGTGTATACACTTTTCCATTTTATTAATATGTTCGCAATGAAAACTCTAGCTTCCTCTCAGGTTTAAACCACGAAATTCGATTTAAGTACCTCAGTATATTTTGATTCGAGTTAAGCTGAGTTTAAGTGATGTAAAAAACGTAAGCACAAGAATTTATGCGTATAACTATCTTAGTCCAAATGATTCGGTTACATGCCCAATCCAAATATTACTAAATGATGCATAACTTTTTAAGTAAAAAAATCTTGATCACATGAATGAATGGTATGTAGAATGACTTTAGTAAACTTTGGTGTGGCAGAACTTGGTCCGATTTTTGAAAGCAAAAGAAACAACCATGTAAATGGGAATCAAAACATCCAACGTATTTTTTTTTGTGAAAAAGTGCTAACGCCCCCATACAAAAACCATGTGGAAATGAAATGGAAGCTACATCAGCTGGCGCAGGGCGAGATAAAGGCCCTAGAATAACATCAAAGAAATGGCATACTTTGAATCCAACTCCACAAGCATCTTCCTGAGGCTCCTGGACCCTATGTTATTAAAACTAGTGTTATTAGTTCGGACCTGCTGGTCGAATTGGTCGAATTGGTTGGACCAAAGAGAAGTTGTGAAGGAAGTGGGTCATTGAAGGAATTAGGTTTTTTTTAGTTGGGCCTTGTGGCCATATATTGCTTGCAATGCTACCTTTTTCTCTTTTTACAGTTTCTATTTTGTTTTTTTATTTTGAAATGGGCTTTTGAATTCTAACTCATTTTATTTTTTTAATCTGGGTAGTTATTATTTATACTCTCTTTTATTATTAATAAATTTTATTTGTATTATCAACTTTAATACTTCAATTGTTATTCTAGATTTTTGAGTATGAAATTATGGAAGAATTTTTCTTAATGAAATAATGTTAATTATATATGTATTATCTTGACCATATTATTGATTCATCGATTGGACCACTGATCCATTTATTTATTATCTTGATTGGATCAAAGATCTGACCGGTTTTCATAATATGAATAAAACAACCTCACCATACTGGTCAACCCTATGTCAAAAAGCTTGAAAGTTATTTTAGTGTTTGATGATTCAATAAGTTTGAATATTTAACCAATGGTATAGACTCAATGTGAGTAGAAGAAATGAGTGGAGGTGTCAAGCAGTAGCATTTTAAAAATCTATATCAAAAATCATTAACATCATCACTATTATCATAATGTAACATCATTTTAAAAATCAAAAGCAAAGAATAAACTGAAATTCAAAATTAAAACTGATTTCAATTTTTAAAATTTCAAAATTAAAAGTGAGAAATCACTTCAAAAGGGACCTAAGAATTTGAAATATCTTAAACTTTGATCATTAATTAAGTTGAATGACATCACTTTTTTAAGTAAAAAGATTTTGGGATAAAGTTATTATTCTTATGGTCCTCATATTGCCACAACTTCATTTTCTGACTTTTTCACTTAGCATCTCTAAAAGTTTCAAGACTTGGGTTGCTTGTCCTCGATCACCTTCTTCAGGCTATGTGACTTGGCCTGCTTGTACTCTACCACCATCTTTGAGCTACGTGGTTGAAATTTCCCCAAGAACAGCATATTTTATTTAATATGCTTGAAAAGACATTGAAGATAAAAGGCACAATTTTGGATTTATCTAAAAACATGTTAATCCTTTTGTTAATTGTAATTTTAACAAAAGAAACCATTTTGATTAAAGTACGCATAGCATAAAATGCCATTGGTAGAAAGACTTGGTTAGTTGGCTGACATGTAATGGAAATCTATTTTAGCTATGAGGAGGAAACGACAACATAGGATATTATGCCGTAAGGGACTATATAGAGGAAAATTTTGGCTGCAGCTATAATGGACATAATTATAGATTACTACAAAGACTTAATTTGACATTTATCAAATATTACTCTTCCCAAAAAAAATAATAATATTGGTTTTAAGACCGTTAACACTGGTTGACACAAGTGATTCTCTGATGTTTTAGGGATTAATTATAGATGAACTTCTGTGCAATAATCCTTTAGATAAACTTTTACTGACAGTCCCAACATGTTATCAGTGACACCACCCTTTTCGGTAGTACGTGCCTTCCCATTCTACCATTTTTTCAGCGAAAATAAGGTTTTAAGTCCTAATTGGAGAGAAAATGTATTAAAAGTAAGCAAAGGAAGGTAAAGTGGAAGAAGAAAAAAACAAGTTTCACTTCTATATATTAACGGGTTATTTGCTGTACTTAAAATTGCAGATGTGGTTTAATTGTTCAATGATAACTTATCTTTCAACTTGTAGGATATTTATTTTAAAGTTACACTAATAAATATGTACGGTACGGTTAATTCATGAAACTACAATATACCAAAAAAAAAATGTACCAAAAAAAATCTTGAACTACAGATAGGTAGGATGTACATTTTTCTTTTATGTGCTAATAAATCCCACATACATTTCATTACAAAATTATTTTACTTTAGGTACAGCTGAGGATCAAATGATATAATTATATAAATACTATTCCAACCTATATAGCTGTTCATTGTAAAGACATAGTTTGAACATCATACCTGTAAACAAAAAAATTGTTCAAGGTAAATTCATGTGTCGTATTTAGGTCAGAAATTGAAGAAATCGATTGCATGCATCTCATCCTCAACACCTGTACACCAAAGCCCTTGATGATAAGGTGAAAAACAACCAAGTCATTGTACCTTTGCCGTAAGTTATGACAAAATTTGCAATTATCTATGACCACAAAGCAATTGGCAATTGCAAAAAAATAAATGTCAACAATAAATAATCTTTTATGGCTTATTGACAATCAATTATTCGCTAAAAATAAGTGTGTCGTCAGAAATTTTTATACATGGCCATAATGAATGTGTTACCAAGTCATTGATAAATTGGTCCCTGCCTAATAACAATTATAACATCAATAGAAAAAACAATTATAAACAATCAGGTTGTTGGTAATTATAGATGGAGAGAAACCAAATACGTAGAAATTAAAAAATATTTGAAAATGTTTCATGTTAAACTCAGAAATATTTTGTGCAGTTGACATATCAATTGAAAATAAAATGTGAACAATAAATTGCCTATTTCCCCAATATTGTCATAATAATAACGATGGAAGAGCCAAGCCAAAAAAATGTTACTATAAAAGAAGATAGAGATGTTGACACTATTAATCAATAAAAATTATTGTTTAGATAAGTTTTAAAGTAATTATTATATAAAAAAATTAACTAATTTATGATATCTAACAATTTATAATTAAGATTAAATGACAGTATAGAAGTAGAACAGTCCATAAACTATTTCCTCAAAAATTTATATATACAAATGTTTGAGTTCTTTTCTTTTCCCACGTGCCATATTGTAATCCACCACGGCACCACCCCAAAATAAAACTCCAATTTGTATTATCTCTCTCTTCCTCGCTAGTTTTTCAGTGGTTAGTTTCTGTCTCATTTTACAGTGTTTGAGAAGAGAAGGCAAAATTGAGAACCGACCATTCCTGATTGGACTCTAATGGGTCATCGAAATCTTAATCACAAGTTGACATGGCACCATCAGGACCGTTTGTCAATGTAAACAGATGAGTGTGCCATGAAAAAACCACTTCCACTTGCTTTTCTTCTCCCTCTCTGGCACACTGTTATTTTCCTCATTCATTTGTTCTCACTGTAGTGCTCACGAAGCACTTCACCAGCGCATGCCCACCAAAGCAAAACCAATTTTTTCTCTAAAGTCTGAATCTTTTCACCCTTTATAACCAAATCCGGAAACCCCAGATCTCGAGTATAGCTGGTGATCTGAATTTTTTTTTCCTCTGCTTCCCTTTGAACATTACATTCCCGGAAAATGGTTTTCCGGGGAAAGAAGTGAAGGAAGGGCGCAGTTGGGGTTTGAAAAAATGCGGCGAAGAGCGACGGATTTTCGCAGGCCAGTGCGTAGGAGGGTTCCAGATGCGTTGTGGTGGGCATTGTGTTGTGCAGTGATTCTTCTCTTTATTTATATTCTGAGCAAAGGGAACAAAATTGAGTCCAGACCCGCTTTGTCCAAGGTATTGTTTTTTTTCTCAATTGGTTAGGTTTTGATAGATTTGTCCTGTTGGGGTGCCGGAAAATTGTGGGATAATTAAAAAAAGTTTTTAATTATTAAATTTTGAATTTTTAGCTCAGGCTTTTAAGGGGTTCAACTTCTGTTAAGTTAAATTTGATTTTGGGAAGGGCTGAACGAGTGATTGGTGTTGCTTGTTTTTGTTAATATGGTGCTGGGTACTGATTTTTGAGATTTTGGGATTGTGTGTTGTGTCGTATGTATTTAGGAAATTGTGTGAATTGGCTTTTTACAATGCTTTGGATTTTTTAAAAATTTTCTTTTCTTCCGTTTTTTGTACGGGAGGTGAAGGGGTGTGAGTTGAATGTTTTTACATCAATCAGGACTCGAATGCCTAATAATTTGGAATAAGTGTGTTATGCTAGATCTGATGTTTTAAAATGTTGATTTTATTAGATATCAACAGATTCAACACTTGCACAATTCATTTTTATTTAGTCTAAGATGGCTCACTGGCATTGATTTTTGCAAGTTCAAGTAATGTTTATAATTACTACAATTGTATGGAGAGCTTAAATCTTGTATTGCAATAGGGAGAATAGGGATTTTCTAGATGTTGCTCTTCTTGTAAGTTGTCACATACACTTCATATCCTTATTACAGAGAAAAACCATAGTTCCTTATAAAGATATTTATTATAAATAAAAAATTCCTAATATTAGATCGGTAACAGAATGATCAAGTTTTTCCAGAAAGGATCATGCATGGATCATAAAAACAATACTTGAACTTGATTAATATAATGCAGCTTACTTGGCATGCTTGATTTTGTATTACAAAGAATATTATATTATTATTATTATTGTGGAGGGTGGGTGTAGATTAGGTCCCTTTCGTCCTTTTTTAGCTAACAATAATTTATATCCTGTTGTACAGAGAACTTACAAGCATGATAAGGTTATGGAAGGCCTTAATATTACTGAAGAGATGTTAAACTCTAACTCAGTCACGAGACAACTCAATGATCAGATATCCCTGGCAAAAGCTTTTGTTGTAATTGCAAAAGAGAGTAATAATCTCCAATTTGCTTGGGAATTAAGTGCCCAGATCCACAATTCGCAGATGCTCCTCTCAAATGCAGCCACTAGGCGTCTTCCTTTAACAACCAGGGAAACAGATAGGGCTATCCATGATATGGCATTATTGTTATACCAGGCCCAGCAGCTCCATTATGATAGTGCAACCATGATCATGAGATTCAAAGCAAAAATTCAAGCTCTTGAGGAACAGATGAATTCTGTAAGTGAAAAGAGTTCAAAATATGGACAAATAGCTGCTGAAGAAGTCCCAAAAAGCCTCTATTGTCTAGGTGTCCGGTTGACTACAGAATGGTTCAAAAACTTCAATTTGCAAAAGAAATTGAAGGACAAAAGGCACGTGGAGATGAAGCTTAAGGATAACAATCTTTACCACTTTTGCATTTTCTCTGATAACATTATTGCAACTTCTGTTGTGGTCAATTCAACTGCGATGAATTGTAAAAATCCCAATATGATTGTTTTCCACCTTGTCACTGACGAAATAAACTATGCTGCAATGAAGGCATGGTTTGCCATGAATGGTTTCCGTGGGGTGACTGTGGAAGTTCAGAAGTTTGAAGACTTTACTTGGTTAAATGCTTCATATGTTCCAGTGCTCAAGCAACTTCAAGACTCAGAAATACAGAGCTACTACTTTTCTGGCAACAGTGATGAGGGCAGGACACCTATCAAGTTCCGTAACCCTAAATATTTATCCATGCTTAATCACCTGAGGTTCTACATCCCTGAAGTTTTTCCTGCACTTAAGAAGGTGGTGTTCCTGGATGATGATGTTGTGGTTCAGAAGGATCTTTCTGGTCTTTTTTCCATTGATTTGAATGGGAATGTAAATGGAGCTGTTGAAACATGCATGGAGACATTTCACAGATACCATAAATATTTGAACTACTCCCATCCTCTTATACGTGCACATTTTGACCCCGATGCTTGTGGATGGGCATTTGGGATGAATGTATTTGATTTGGTTGAATGGAGGAAAAAGAATGTAACTGGCATCTACCACTACTGGCAGGAAAAGAACATAGACCGAACATTGTGGAAACTCGGTACCTTGCCACCTGGACTGTTGACATTTTATGGATTAACTGAGCCCTTGGATCCATCATGGCATGTTTTGGGTTTTGGCTACACCAATGTTGATCCTCAGTTGATAGAGAGAGGAGCTGTATTACACTTCAATGGGAACTCCAAACCCTGGTTGAAGATTGGGATTGAGAAGTACAAGCCCCTATGGGAAAAATATGTTGAATACTCTCATCCTTTGTTGCAACAGTGTAACTTCCATTGATTTTGAATTGCATTTAAATTGATACTTCAGACCTTGGTGGAAGATTCAGATACAGAGCTAGCCTCTGTTGGTGGGGTAGGAGAATATATTATTGGCCGTTTGTAGAACTGGCAGGCTTGGTGATTCTTACCAGACAAGTGAATTGAGGTCTTGATTTGTAGTCAGAAATGCTTGTACAATTTGAAAAGTCAAGCATGTCTGGTGGCTTTAACTTGGTGCCTTCATTGAATCCGGATCTTCTCTTGTAGCATATATAATTATACACGTTCATTTGTCAAGTATTAGACTAAATCAGTTCATAGTTTTCAAGTGTAGTCAAGGATGAGATCTGCTGCAAACTTCTTATTGTTCATTACTGCTCCTTGCAAGACCAGATGTTATTTCCTGAAACTTTATTCTGCTATTCTTGTTGCCATTTTTTCAAAAGTAGTTACTGTTATTTAGTTCTCAAATTCTCATGTATCACAAAACTATAGTTTATTTGTTCCACTAGCAGAGATTCCAGCTGCATTTGTTATGTGTGTGGAGAATAGTCACATGCTTGTGTACAAGTATGTTACGGATATTTTGTACCTTATATCTCAATTGTCCAAATTATTAGTATCTAAGATTATTAGTTCAAGGATGCATGCGTGTTCTGCATGGTAGTTAAATGCTTCCTTGAGTTCCTTCTTGCCTATTTGGACACTGGTTCAACTTTGCATGAAGTCACTGAGAAAATATTTTCTATTTTCATTTCTTGTTTTCATTTTTTGAAAACAATTTTCATTTTTAAATTTTTAAGTTTAGAAAATGTGTTAGATTTAATTTTTTATTTTTTGTTTTCAGAAAATGAAAATGTGTTTGGTTTAACTATTTTCAATAAAATCTCATGAAATGATTTTAGTATAAATTTCATAAATGATTTTTAAAAAATATAATATATTTCCTGAATAATAATTATTAAATCATTTATTTTACAAAAAAAAAACATAAAAATTAATATCAAATTTTAAGTCTCACAAATAAATATACACATAAATGATGATCAAGTTTGACAAAATAGCAATCAAATCAATTTTTTTATGACCTACAATAACTTTTTTACATCTGATTTGTGATAGTTTCTCAAACTTGTGTCATTTCAGCAACTTAATTAAATCTATATTAACATCTTCTTGGTCTCCACTTAAACTTTGTTTGTCCATAATTAACTCTTCTCTATCATATTGGTTAAAAATGTATCAATACATACTCACACCATTGATAGGGATGTGAATAAGAACCTGAAAGTAGTTTGTGAAAAAAAAAAAAGATGAATAAAATCAACTCAAGCTCAAGGATTTATTGGCCAAACTGAAATAAAATATTATGGAAAAATCATAGAGGATATTTTCAGTTAAAATTCTCGTAATCTCAATCTGAAACCAATTTCTCTAGTGCTGAAAGTAATTTGCGTATAAAAAAGTGAAAGAAAAAAAAACATGCAAACCAAGATTCTTGGAAGATTATAAGAGATTGTTCAATTATGAGGCATTTGAATCTTCAAGAAGAAAACAAACAGCATGAGAGTAGGAGACTCACCACGCTGGAACAATAAGAGAGAGAGAGAGAGAGAGAGAGAGAGAGAGAGAGAGAGAGAGAGAGAGAGAGAGAGAGAGAGAGAGAGAGAGAGAATATCAAAATATTTACACTTTTGTGTCACCACACTGTCCAAAGACAGTTTCTGTTTTCATGAAAATGGGAAAAAAGAAAATTTTAAGTTTTTGAATTTCCACTGTTTTTTGAAAATATTTCTTAAAAAAATATTTTCAATTTCAACCAAACATATTTGTAACACATTTTCTATTTTCAGTGAAAATGGAAAAAAAAAAAAAAAGAAAAACAGACAAACTAAAGGCACCCTAAGGAATTAAAGATTTTGTTTTCTGTTAGGGGTCATGATAGAAATGAGAAGAAAATTTTACAAAGTACTAATTTTCTCGTACGTTTGTGTGCAGTTGATTTTTTAATAAAGGGTAGTTGTGTGATATATAGCATTAGCTAATTTTTGGTGAGCTAAAATTACGTTTTACCATGATTTCAATTTTCCCGTATTCATTTTAGTCCATTTCATCGTTTAGTTTAAGCCTTTAAGGGATAACTATTGAAAAGGTATAAATGTTGTCTAGCAAATTTATAATACTGCCTTTAGAGGAAGCTTATATGGTAGTAAGAACTGGCAACGGAAGAACAACAAAATTGCTTCTTGGCTTGTGGATTTTATATTTGGTCAAAAAGGGAATAAATTTGGTTTGCATTTGTATTTAGCTCAGGCTTAAAGGTTGCTTGCCCAGTCATTTTAAACGCAGTATTGGACCGATCCACCTTACATATGCCAACTCTTGCACTCATTTACCTCTTCATACGTTCCTCTACCTTTTCCAACATTTGTCTGAAATAAATGAACACGTCATTTAAATATGAGTCAACATGTAACTAAACGTGCTCACAAATACACCATCACTTAATAATTAAACAAAAAACATAAAATCAAATTCACATATAGTAATAATTTAATTGAAAAATTGTGCAATCCAACCAAACAGAAAGGGTGGGAAAAGGCCATTTCAACTTTGAAGAGCTTTGAAACGTGGCATTAATAGATTCTTCATCCCTAAACCAGGAACAGCCAAATTATTGGCAATGATTTTTCCACTTCCATTCCTATCTAGCTGCCAAACACAAACTGTTCCTCACTCCTCAACAATCAATAACTAGTACTTATATGTTGATAATCAAAAGTTTTAAACATTTAATGAATAATTTTTATTTTTTATCTTTATCTTTTTTATTTCTTATTTATTTTTCTCTCTCTTAAGGATACAACTCAACGGGTGTATAAGAAACATTTTTGTCCCTCCTCCTCCTGTACAAACAGTAACAATCACAAGGGCACTCAAGTAATTTCTGTCCATGCCGGCCAACATTATTAATAGGGTAAATAGTCATTTCCGTCCCTGAATGTATAAAGCTCTTACAAATTCGTCTCCGAAAGATAGAAATTCAAATTTTTGTTCCTGAAAGTGAAAAAAGTGTGATAAATCTATATTTCCGTTAACTTCCATCCGTTACAATTATTTGAAAGAATCTATGTGGCACATTTAGGGACGAATTTGTCAATGTTCTACAATTTTAAGGACGAATTTGTCAACTCTTTACCCAAAAAATATAATTTAATCTTTATATTCTTCATTTTTTAATCATTGCAAACATAAAATTATAATAAACACTTAAAAATCAAGAAAAAAACATAAGTTAAAACAAACATAATAATAAGCATAATATTGATTAATAAACATAATTTGTTTGTTGTTCTGAAAATTCTATTGTAACAACATTAAGTAATGACAAAATCAAGTTAGATCTCTTTTTTTTTATCATAAACAAAAAAATTAAAATAATTTATGATTTTAGTTAAAAATATATTAAAAAAAATAGAAGTCATAACATTGGTTACGACTTTCAATTAAGAAGTCGTAACATATGTTGATTTACCCATTTTTTTGATAATAATTCAAAATCAACTGTCAAATGATAATTAACCAAAAAAAAAAAACGCCCCCTATTGGTGGTTTCCCATTGCTCAACATGGGTATTGAGCTCTTCAAGGGTAAGAAAAGTGGTGGCTTTGGCTCTTTGTCGCCCGTTGGTTTTGGAGTTCACTCGGAGGTTGTTCATAGGCTTCGTTTTCTTGATAAGCAGTTAATTCAGTGGCGCTTTGCGAATGCTAGAGCACAAGTTGTCAATGGAAACATTTCTCACAAGGCTGAGGTATGTGTGCAATGCAAGCATGCATATACATAGTTAATTATATGAAAAATGATTCATGGATCCCTTTCATGGTTTTAAGTTGCAGTTGCGTTAAGATAAGTCAAAAAACATTTATATTGCCGGCAATTGCAGAAAAATGTGACTGATACAATTGCAATTGTGGTCGTGATATGACTGTAGAATGTCAAAATACCTTAAGATTGTGATTGCAATTACAATTGCGGACAACATTTTAAAATCATGCACCTCTAGATCAGCATAATTAGAACTCACTAATATCTACTTGGAAGATAGATTAGTATTATCAACTCTTTCTGGACATTGTGGAATGAGACTATATGTAATCATTTCTCCAAAAGAAAAGAGAGATTAAAAGAAATGAATAGGGTCAATGGAATAAATCTATTTTTATATATACAAGAAGCATATATGGTAAGAGACAAGAGTGTAAGAGTAATTCTTATTAACAATTAAAATGGATAGTCAAGATTACGTATATCTATATATCAAAGATTAACTCTTCTTATTTCTCACCTCTAGTTAGATATGCTTCTTATGTCTGTGGGTGTATATATGACTCACACTTTACTATTAATTTCCCTCAATATGAGCTCATTGTGAATGAGAAATGATGGAGTGATGGTTTCATGATTTGTGAATGTGTTTAGAGCAATTTGATATGTGTTTGGGATGGTTTCACAAAGTTACAGCAATCTGATCTGAAAAAGAAGATACAGACAGTTTGTCAGAGAAAAACTTGAAATGAAGATCGCTTTTGTACTGTATTCTCAAGTCAGTACCAAATCAAACTTTATTAAGCTTTGCTTTTAACATATATATCATTTCAATGGTTTCATTTTCATTCACGTGTACATATATTTTTGTTTTGGCAGATGAAGCTATTGGAAGCTTGGGGAGGAATGGAAAGGCAACACTTACCAGCAATTACTGCCATCAAAGAGTGTTTGCACTCGGTTGTGTGCAGAGTTCCTCTTTTGGAAGGTGCTCGGGTAGGTAACTAGCTAGGTACAATACAAACATTTACCATACCAGAAGTGATAGGAAAAGTGTATTGACTGAATTAAATCTTTTGCTTAATTACAAGTGAACATGCAATCAACATCCATTAAATCTTTTCCATCAATTTTTACTACTTTTTCATCTTCAGTATGCATGTTTGTTAACACTGCTATTTAGTCTTATTATTATCTATGAGGACTTAAATTGAAATCTAAATATATATTGCTTCATCAGGAGGTTGATAAGATTGTTGCAAAGCTATCAGAATTAGCGAAAGTTGTTGCATAAGAGAAACAGCTCTTAGAGGAGTTCTATGATCTTTTCCAGACCATATGTGTCTTTAAGGTAACTAATTTTAATTTTACATGACAACCAGGAGAGAATAAAGTTAAGCTAGCTTCCATAATAGTTTCATTCGAGTATATAGAAAATAAAGCATTGTGTTCAAATTTTGTTAAACTATATATAAAGTCTAGAGCTAAAATATCCTCATTTTAATTCTTGCGATACAAATTCGCATTCACAATTAAATATCATCCTAATTACTCATTGCATACGTGTTGCTTGGAATAAAATCCTTTGGGTTTATTTCTCGTTAATTTTATCACAAATAAAATGTTAGCAGGTTCAAGAAAGAAAGTGTAAAGTGCAATATCGTTCAACTTGAAGGTAGGCAACAAAAATATCAACTGCAGCAATTCCTACTACCGGAGATCACTTCATAGATCGTTCAGAGAAATATAGAAGTATTGATTGACAAATTTTCTTAACATTGCAACTGCTTACATGGTCCGAGAAACTATAATTGTTATTCTTTAAACAAGCATGTTCGATTAGTTTACATGTTACAGTGTCCCTTCATAGTAGCAAATACCAATTTAATAATGTAATCCTGAGAAATGATATTTTCCCTGTAAAATCTCAGGACAATTTTTTTTCTTTATCTTTTGTCCATCACACTATTTATCTTAGTCTACAGTTATCTTTTCATTCTTTCAATCTCTCGTTTCTTTTTAAAATGTCTCGTGAGAATATTACGTGAAAATAACATTATATCGTCTGCATTTTATCTCTCGTCTCTGTTGATTTTTCTTTTTAACACTTGATTTTCCTATATCTCTTTTCCATCTTTTTCCTCTTTTTTTTTTCCTTTTCTTTCTCTTCAACCTATTTCACACCACACGAAAGGTGTGAGATAAATATTTTCCTTTATTGTTTTGGATAGATATATGTAATGGACATGTTACTCAATGTTTATTTTTTCAAAACTATAGAAATGGAAGAAATGAAGAGGATATTTTTCCTCCATTTTTCTGTGGTGACATGCTCAGAAAACAAACATAAAATATAAATATTTATTAAGAATTAAAAATATATTTTATATTTAAAAATAATAAATTAAAAATGTAACAAATTTCTGGTTGTATCCCAGATTTCGTTAATCGTGAATGCTCGGTCACCAAAATCCTTATCTTTCAAACACACGACAGAAAGCTTGCAAATATAAATCAAACTTGTGGGACTTACACGTATCAATGGTAGCAGAGAAAGAAGCTTGCGATCCCCTTGAAGAGTACTTTGGCAAATATCCGCTTGATAATATAAAGTAGATTTGTTTTTTTTAAAATAATTAAAAAAAAAAAAAACAGGCATTCTTACGATTTACACAAAATCAGCTTCGTACTAAATAATATTATCCATTTTGGGGAGGCAGAAAGTAAACTTTAATATTAAAAGTGAGATAATTTAATACTACCTCATAAGTTAATATGAATGAATATAAGATTCATTATTATTTTTACGGATGGTACTTAAAAAGATTTTTTATTATAATATAAGGAAAAGATGTATATCAAATGTTTGACGAACAGAAATAAAGATAAAGATATTATGAAAAAATACGAGTAAAAATAACAAATTTAACATGAACAAAATATTAAATAAAACAAAATAAAAAGACGAAAAAGACAAGAAATGAAAGAAGACGTTAATATTTAGTCCAATTAAGAAGTCAAGAGAAATTTCCTCTAACACATGTTTAAAAGTACAAATTTTTATTCAATTCAAAAATGAACGATTGTTTATAACTAACAAGTGCTGTTTTTCTCCTCTTTCTTTTCAACATAGGACTTTAGTGACAAATTCCTTATTCAAAATTACACTAAAAAAAGTCTAATTTGTGCTGAAATGTCCAATTTTCATCATCATAGATGCAAAATTAGGATTTGAGACTAAAAATACAACTTGTAGAAAATCTTTAGAACTTTCAAATACATCAAAAAACGTCTGAAACAGACATTTAAAACTCAAATTATGTTAAAAACATTAGAGTAATCTATACTTTTCACTTTGGACTTTTCACTCATTTTTCTTAGTCCTCATCACAAGTGATAAGTTCAAATGATGTTTTATCTCACTTCTTACATTTGGATTTCATAAAAGTAATTAGTACTTTGAACATTAAACTAAAAGCCCATACAAAATATATATCCAAGAAAAAAAATATCATATACAGATAATAAAGAATCATAAGACTGAATTACCTGAGATGTCTATGCCCATAAGAAATTACGAAACCACCCATTAATGTTACTTTAAACTTGTTTGGATTCAAAATTAAAAAGATTTTTTTGACAATTTTTAAAATTTTCTCTATTAAAAAAATTTTATATTTCTAATTGAGAAATTCTCAAAAATATTTATATATTATATCAAAGTGTACTGTAAACTACTTTTACTTATTCGGTGGTGCGGCATAAGATATTTGTCCATTGGGCCACGATTAGTTCTTACCAGGCTTTCCACATTATTATTAGGAGATGAGCTTCCTGCACCATAAACTTTTCTCATACACCATTATAAAACAGTGCATTTCCTTAATTACCCTTCCCACTTTCACTTCTAATTTTAAAAAACATTTTAGGCTCTTCACTTCCCGCACCATTTGCTCCGTTCGCGCACCCGCACCATTTGTTGGTCTCTCCCTGCGCCGCCCTTGCTGCAAGTGTTGATACCAGCTGCATTGGAAGTGTTGAACAGCTGGTGGTGACCGTTGATACATCGTCTTCTCTGTTTGGTGGGCTCGACATTGTGAGGTAAGTCCGTCGTGTTTTAATGGGTGCATTTGTGTAAGGAGGCTTTTGTGCGTGTCGTGTGGGTGTGTGGTGGGTTGTCGGTGCTTAATGGCTGTCCTTGGTGGTATGTGGTGGTCGGCAATGGCGGAACGGAGGCTTGGATGACCGGAAGCTGGATACGGATCCAGAAATCCGCAGGACACGCACGGATTAGGGAATCCGTAGAGGCCTCACGGATTAGTTAATCCGTATGAGGTTTACGGATTGTGTGATCCGTAAACCTCATACGGATAACTAATCCGTGAGGCCTCTACGGATTCCCTAATCCATGCGTGTCCTGCGGATTTCTGGATCCGTATCCAGCTTCCGAATTGTGCAATCCGTGCCATTCCAACAGACCTATCAATCCGTACAGTGCCTATTTGCTAAAAAAAGGGTTTTTCAGAAAAAAATGAAAAATAATTAAGGAAAAACAGCCAATATAAATAACTAAGGAAAAATAGCCAATATATGTGCTTGTTAGTGAAAATAGTTAATTTGCATGTGTACATATGATTAGAAATGGATTTATTGGTTGGTTTTAATTTTGAATATGTAGGAAGCTTCTGAATTCCAGTGGTTTAAACCTTAATATGTCGTTACTCATTGACATGATGGCAGCTAGAAGTATATTAAACTTAATATGCCCTTAATCTACTTGTGTCATACTTCCAATTAACATAATTTTGTGTAACATGTGCTAATACGATAATGTAATTGCAAGGCTGAAACTTTGAAAGCTGTTATGAGAACTTGTTATTGCAGCTAGCTGACATAGATCGCTCTTTTGAAAACTTTGATGCTCTTTGCATAGTTACTTGTGGTTTCCATTGTTTACACAAATTTCTTCAAATTTTTTCAATATGATCATAGTTTTGTTAAAATTTACCAAGACATCTAAGTTCATTAGGTATGGTTTGAAAGCATGTGAACATGCTTTGTATGTCCACATTTTCATCCAAATAGTAGTTTGATTGAATAAAAGAAGTAAATTTCGAAAGTAAAGGATGAAGCTGGACAAGTTATGTAGATTTGAGTGTACAATACTTTTTGACAGAGTGTTGACACTTGTATGATATGAACGGATTGTTATGTCTGAAATACACTATGCGGATGTAGATTACACATGGCTAGGACGAGAGGAGGAGTGTGTCGGCCTGTTGGACACCGTCCTGATGATTCCGAGATTACACATGGGAGAGGTCATCAGCATGATGCCCCTGAGCGGCGTAGGCCCACAGCATCTGCACGTTGTCGTAGGGCGGGTGTTGCTATTGACGATGTTCCTGCCGTGCAGGAACCACACGTGGAGACGACTGATCCAGTCACTAAGGAGGGTGATCTGGTCACCGAGGATATGGACATAGTGTCTGAATCTTTCCCTGGAGGGCCTTCAGATTCATCTATGCTTACCGGGTTTCGCGATCATGTGACCGTACGCGTCTGGGCCGGAGAGGTATTCACATGTTGAATAACATAGTCGAATGTTGTCATACATTTGGTTATCCATGAATGTTTTACCTTAAATAATATGTTAAATGCAGGATCGTGCAGAGTTGAAGCTTGCTTCCCATGGCCGTAAGGTCATTAAATTTGGGAAGCCTGTACCTGAGATAGAGGGCTTTGTGGCTGCCACTGGCCTCAGTCCATTGATTGGATGCTCAGTGGAGACAGGTGATAGGGGGTTG